>NIPQ01112978.1:4864-35303 GCA_002806875.1 Lepidotrigona ventralis hoosana
ATATATATATATATTTCTTAGTTTTCGCAAAATTTAATTTTGAGAAAAGAACGAACGTTTAATTCTGACTCTGAATGATAAAAAAGTGGATATAAAATATATTTTTATAACGAGATGTTTTAGTAGAATTTCACGCTAAAACTTGAAAAATTAGAATAAGTTAAAATAAGTTTGAAAAAGAAAACTTTAATCATTTCAATTATTGTTTGAATATGTTAAAAATTTTAATAGTGTGACAAACATATATGTAATTATATTCGCGCAAAAATCTATCAGAACCGAGAACTATTTGCTATGAGAAAAATTCCTTCGTATCGTATTTTCCTCTAATTATTTAAAAAAATATCCTTAAAAACATCCTTAAAAAATATTTCGATATTTTATCTGGTACTGATTAATAATATTCTAACATCTATTGCGATGATCTTCACATTCATCCGTCGTTTGCCGCAGTTTGAATATTTAAATATATGTTCTTTAATCTTCAATTTCAATGTTCAGTTTAGTTACCGACAATTCGTTGGTAATAATTCGTTTAAAAAAGAAAGAATAATAAAGGAGAGCTACGCAGTTTCATCCGCATAATTTGTTCCCACAGTGAAGTTTTCTTTCTAATCTTTCTCTGGGCGTTCGCGTAATTTAATTTTTAAATTAAAAAGTTGAAGTCATTCAGTGCATTCTTCTGAAACAACACACCAGTAGTGCTTCCACCAGAGCAGCTAATTCAAACCAAGCAATGGAGGGAGAGACCTACAAAAGTGGGGAGTTCACTTGGGTTAGATACATACTATAGTTTCGTTTCCTAGAGGAGTACTCCAAACACTCCACCGCGGTCTTGTACGTCCACGAACGTTCCATCCATCAAAAGTGAAATAATGATTATATTTCACCGAATGACAAGTGTTGAAAAATACTTGGTATAATAGTAATATTATCGAATCGTTGAAAAATCACATGTAATATGATCCAGTGTAATTAGTGAACATTTTATTCATGTTGAAGAAGTTACCTGGCGCAATAACGGGACCAATCCAGGTAAGAAAGAGCAGGTAAGAATTTTGATGAATGATCATAAATGGCAGACGGTCAAGAATGTTCCTCGCAAAATTGCTCGCATACCTGATGGAAAATCATCGATATTCTAAACTGCTATTTCGCTGAAAGAAAATTGTACGATAATTCGATCGATCTAAATTGATCTAAATAAGATATTTAAATTCATTTAAAAATTTTAGTCATAAATTAAATTCATTTAACAATTGTAAATTCGTTCCTTCTTTTCGATGTTTGTCGACAAGTAACAAGATACGTTTGTCCTCGAAAATTCAAGTTGCTGAAAAATTTTCATGGTGTGATAAAAAAAATTACTAGAAAAAGAAAATAAGAAACACAAAGAGAACATTTCAAATCTCAATGAACACAAAGATTGTACCATTTGCGTGGCAAGTAAATTTAAAGAAAAAAAATGAGAAATAATTAATAATTGTTTCTTTAATATTTTATGTTATATAATATTTAGATGTAATGTAATTTATCATTAGATAAATAAGTAAATAATATTGTAAATATCTAATAATTTTATTTTAGATATTTTTAGAATATTGTAGTAATGTGTTTCAAATAGTGTTCGAAAAGAAACAAAATAATGATTGTACAGAATTATAGTAATCAAAGGGTAAGCAGAAATCACGAGACGTGAGAGTGAAAGTAAATTACAGCGAGTAAGTCTGCTTCTAATACAACGAAGAAATTTGCTTGCTATCTTTTTCAACAACATTGTTACCGTACCAAAGTTTATCCTTTTATTATTTATAAATTGTTGTCACCAAATAGAAATGATTAATTTTTTTATATAAAATATTTCTTAGAAAATCATTATCACTATGCAATATTTCTTCAGATTGTTGTCATCAAATAGAAATGATTAATTTTTTTATATAAAATATTTCTTAGAAAATCATTATCAATATGCAATATTCCTTAGAAAATCAAAATCGAATAATTATTAATTTTATTTTTATATCAGATAGAATGAAACTTGTTCCACAAATGATACGTCGATTTACGCAATCACGGAACGACCTTCGAAGAATTTTGTGTTCAGGTAAGAAGATAGTGATCATTTTCTCACTCGTATTAAACATCATTGCCATCTCGTCATCGTTATTCAAAAGTTATTATTATTATGTTATTATTATGGATGGTCGGAGTTCGCGCAGCCTATTTGCAATTTAAAAATGACATTTCTTTTGAATAAATAATATTTATCGTTCATAATACTTATGAACTATGTTAAGTAATACTTATTTTTAAAAATAAGCCAATTGATGTTAAGA
Source organism: Lepidotrigona ventralis hoosana (assembly GCA_002806875.1). NCBI lineage: Eukaryota > Metazoa > Arthropoda > Insecta > Hymenoptera > Apidae > Lepidotrigona > Lepidotrigona ventralis. The sequence goes on from NIPQ01112978.1 coordinate 7,201, forward strand.
ACTATAATTTTATTTATATTGTGAATATAGTTAGAGAAAAATATTTTTCATTCTAGATAATTTATTTAGTAATGTATTTAAAATAAAGTCTTCTTGTCTGTTAAAAATTATCTAAAATCTACAAGATTTTACAGATTTTGTAAATACTAGTATCACGTTTTGTAAAATGCTCTTACTAGCTGGTTCTTCAAAAATTTGTGTTAACTTTGTCCAAAACACAATTCATTTAATCTTCGTAACTCTGATGCAATTGAACTTGTATATATTTCAATCCTACTCTCAGTTTAGCAAACAAAAAGGATTTATAACGTTTTGAGATGTTCTAACATAAAGCTTCGTCGAAAAAATTGTACGTGTTACTAAGAACTTTTATACACTTTTTGTATAAACTCGAGATGCTTTTTAGTTAATTTTAAAGGCCACATCTAATTTTATGAAGTAAATGCAAGTCGAAAATGGACGAATAGCAGGAAAATTTCTCGCCTCAACTATAGTCGCAGTTACTTTCATCTGAGACTCGAGTACACATGTGACTTTCATCTTCAAATTCAAGTCACATTCGTCTCGCACATTTTTTTCATTATTCATCGTCCACCTTCCTGCGTTTCGTGTAGATGCAGCGACCACGGCGAGTGACTGCACGATCGATCACAATGCAACGATGCAGGCAAAACCGTACGAGGATATACCAGGGCCAAAGCCGATACCAATTTTAGGAAACACCTGGCGCCTATTCCCGATAATTGGCCAGTATCGAATATCAGACGTGGCGAAATTGTCGCAGATATTTTACGACGAGTACGGGAAGATCGTCCGTTTGACTGGCTTAATTGGTCGGCCGGATTTGTTGTTCGTTTACGACGCCGACGAAATCGAGAAAATTTATAGGCAGGAAGGGCCGACTCCATTTAGACCATCTATGCCATGCTTGGTGCATTATAAAAGCGTTGTGAGGAAAGATTTCTTCGGAACTCTACCTGGAGTTGTTGGAGTGTACGTAATTGGATGCAATGTACAATCCTGAACATAACTCTGTAACAAGACTTTGGATAACTTCTTTTTCTTCTTTTTAGTTCTTTATATATAACTTCTTTTGAACTCGGGCACCCTGTATAACATAAAATGAGAAAATGATATAGTGGATCGCTAATTCTGTGGTTGTAAGAAAAAAGTGCATTTTACCTTCCAAATCCTTTATACGAATTATGTTCGGATAACAAAAATATTTTGAATATCAGATACTATTGAAACAATTAGTTACTCAAAATAAATAATTAGACTCCCTTGGAAGAAGGGTATTGATACGTATGAAAATTTTGGGTACTTGGCATGAATTTTTTATACTGATATATCTTGAATTTAAAAATACTTATAACACTAAATCAATATTTAATATCTCATGATACTTATATTTAATATCCATTTGATATTTATATTGATATATATTGACACTTCAATGAATGATTCAACATTTCATTGAAACATGTTAATAGAAATTACATTATTTAAACATTAAAAAGAAATTACATTTAATCGAACAAAATGATGTAAAATGATCACGATATCTTCATATAGAATGTGTATCAATATTTTCGTGAGATGTCAAACGAGTTTCATAATAAGTATAGGTATTTTTGATATTGACATGTTATATAATATTCGATATAATACTATAATTTGTGGATTGATAATTAATCAGATATCTGCTCTACTCTATTACTAATAAATATACTTTTTTTTGGATGAGAGTTTTAGAACAATGAAATACATATATAGTTCTTTATAATAATGGTTACATTGTATGCGTTTTGTATACTTCAATTTCATCATAGTATTATCCTCTTTACTCATGTATACAATGTTTGCTTAAATAACCACAGCTCAAGACGAAGCACCATAACAGTCGTAGAGAATATGTCGTAAAGTAGATGCTGTGATCATTAACTTGTTAATTGAGAAAAAGAAGTTAACTGAGAAAGTCATTATTCGGATTTTTACATATACATGAGCCACGTTCACAGGCCAAACTTCAGTTTTTAAACTTTGTTTAAATCTTAGAGCCAAAGTAGTTGGTCAAATACTTATAAATCTCTTTAATCATCAGACTGAACGCCATTAAAATGACAAAAATTTCATTATGGATTCAAGAGCCACCATGATTACTCAAATATACTATTTTATGTATTATTTCATATATTTTGTAGATAAAAGCTAATAAGATATTCTACAGTTGTTTATTTGAGTTTAGTCTTTTCAAAAGGGATTTTGAAGAAAACTATAGATTATACTTTGTGAAGTTGATCAATTTGACAAACGACCGGCTCATATAATAAAATATGCATCCAGTAGTCTTCTATTTCAAATATACATCATTATGCTTTTATATTGAAGGGAGAAGAAAATCAAATTGATTAATGATTTGATGTGCAATGATCAACTTTTTTGTTTCGCTTCTGAACAAAAAACTATCCAATTAACTTGTTAGATGCACTATTCAATCAATTGTAATACTAAAAAAGGTAAAAGAAAAATTTAAATTATGTCAATAGCATTATTAATAATTGCATACATCTAGTTCTGACCTTAATTTTGACCCTAATTTTAGAAGCTAATTGCGAATGCGAAAATCTAATAAACGTAATGAATGCATAAAACGATGATAGGAATAACTTATGCACACTAATTAGTATCGTCATAATTGTTTCGTTGAACTATACTGACATAGTTTGTTTAAATTGAATTTTAAGTCACGCACGGTGGTTCTCCTTGACCTTGAAACTATTCATGAGACCACAAGTACAAGGAATGAGGCAATGTGTACATAATAAAATATTTACACTTCTGTGCAGGCACGGCGAGCCATGGAGAAAATTTCGTACGAAAGTCCAGAAACCTGTCCTACAACCGCATACAGTGAAGAAATACATAGCACCTATTGAAATGGTTACATCCGATTTCATACAAAGGTAATCTAAGTCTTTCGTGCTAAAATTCTCACGAATCTTGCAGTTGAACTGCACATTTTTTGCAAAAGAAGAAGATGTGAAAGTTTGCAAAACGCTATGTAAAATAAGTTCAAAGTAAAGCGCATTGTGATACTTAATGCGCGAAACAAATTTTATTTTTTTTTTTTGTATCATTTGAATAAAAATGAATGAATTTACGTGAACATCCGCAACTTGTTTATAGCTTTGAAACTATTTTAATTACTAAAGATCTTAAATCTTCGAATGGAAGTTTTTAATATCTTCTTTAGCGTCGATAAATATAAATAAATATGTAAAAATATGAAAAAGGTGAACACGTTTTGTAAAATATTCAAAAGGATTGCGCGACTTATGAAATCTCAGTATGAATTTGAAAAGTTGCATAAAAATGTGATTGACGACTCTTTTTAGAATTCAAGAAATTAAGAAAGAAGATGGAGAACTGCCAGCAGACTTTGACAATGAGATACATAAGTGGGCTCTGGAATGTGGGTATAAAAATGTGTATAATTTTTAATCATTTAAAGTCTAGATTTATATACTAAAATTAACTAAAATTAATAAATCTAAAGTTATATACTAAATTTTTTTTTATTAAATCTAATTAAAATCTAAAATTAAATTCTATTTAATAATTAAGTAATTAAAATCTAAAATTATGTATAACTTTTTAATCTTTTAAAATTAAAAATGAAATTAGTAATCATTGGTTTAATTGTGTTGGTATATACAGGTATAGGTCGAGTTGCCCTTGACGTGAGATTAGGATGTTTATCAGGTAATCTCACACCAAACTCGGAACCACAAAAGATCATCGACGCGGCAAAATTTGCTTTGAGGAATGTAGCAGTGTTGGAATTGAAAGCTCCTTATTGGAGATATGTTCCTACCCCTCTTTGGTCACGATACGTACGAAACATGGATTACTTCATCGAGTAACTCAAATTTTATTTTTTACTTTCATTTGAAATTTAACAAACATAGTAATTAATTTTAATCTTTCTGGTTTTTTAGGATATGCATGAAATACATCGATGCAGCGATGGAAAGATTGAGAACGAAGAAAGCTATAAACGAATTTGATTTATCTTTGATGGAAAGAATTTTAGCCAAAGAAACAGACCCTAAAATGGCTTATATACTCGCCTTAGATTTGATCTTGGTTGGAATAGATACAGTATGTAACAAAACAAATAATTTTTTGTTATATTACGTTATATAGAGTCTAAATATTAATGATACATTACAGATTTCAATGGCTGTTTGTTCAATATTATATCAATTAGCAACTAGACCAAAGGAGCAAGAAAAAATTTACCAAGAACTTGTAGAAATTCTCCCTGATCCATCTGTACCTCTTAATACAAATCATCTCGACAAGGCTATTTATATGAAAGCCTTCATTCGTGAAGTTTTTCGGTAAAATTGATCACCTCACGAAATTAAACAATCTCAATCTTATTAGTTAAATATTATATCAATATTAATCAATATTATATCTATTTCAATATATAAAATATACTACACTAGAATATACTAAATACATTCTAATCTAATTTTTTCATTAAAAAAAATATCCTGTTTGTTTTAGAGTATATTCTACAGTGATTGGAAACGGCAGAACATTGCAAAATGATGCTACAATTTGTGGTTACAGAGTACCAAAAGGGGTCAGTAATTTTACTATAAACATTTCTCAGGATTTAGTTCATTATAACGTGTTATAATTATTACTTATTATTATTGCTACAGGTACAAGTCGTGTTTCCAACCGTAGTAACAGGAAATATGGAACAATATGTAACAGATGCAAAAACATTTAAACCAATGAGATGGCTAAAAGACTCATCTGACGAAAGTTTACACCCTTTTGCATCATTACCTTATGGTTATGGCGCACGCATGTGCCTAGGTAGAAGATTTGCCGATTTAGAAATTCAGGTGCTGCTTGCCAAGGTATGATCGTGCTACTATTGTTTGTAGCAGGTATATATATTGTTTAGTCCTACATATGAATAATATTGATTTTATTCACTTTTTAGCTGATAAGATCTTACAAGTTGGAATACCATCATAAACCACTTAAGTACAAAGTTACGTTTATGTATGCTCCTGACGGGGAACTCAAATTTAAAGTGCTCCAAAGGTAGTCATGATTTGTACATTTAAAAATCATTATCTGTCAATAAATTTGAAATTTAACGGTCCTTTAGGTGTATACATAGGATTAATGTAATACTCTAATTTCTCATGATGATATTCTATTTTGTAACGTTGCAAAATCTGAAACAAAAAATTGTTACATTTTTTTATAAGGTAATGCACATATTGTATAACAAAATAAATTATTATCTTTGATTTTAATACAAAAAGTAAAATTATTTATATAAAAAATACAAGATTATTTATATAAAATGTGTAAATATCTTCTTACAAAAAAGTGGGAAAGTTCTATTTAATCTTTTCTGAACTAAGTATTAATCTAAGCAAAACACAAAGGAATCTCAAACTTATCAAAATGATCCAATATAAGTATAACATAAATTTGATTATTATTTTATTAAAAATAAATATTTCAGCACTGTCTCCCAAAAACATTCCAAATGACCTGTCTCTGTTGTTTGAAGATTAACATCAACTTTCTTTTAGTGGAACTTTCCTCTTTGCCGAATCGTTAAACAAAAAATAATAAATCTAATACAATAATGGAATAATTTCTAGATCAGATCTTTAATCATCCGTGAAGGAAACCATAAATCTGACATGGTGTGTGAAATTATTACCATCAGAAGTTGCATGTGTTTGTAATAGTTAATGCAGGATATAATAAATATTTTTCTTAGCTTAAATCTTTTCATGTAACGTACTTTTTATGTAGACTGTTATATACCTACCTATTCGTAAAAAAAATTCTAATTACCGAGTTAATGTAGCATCAAAATAAAAAAAAGAAAATAAAAAAAATTATGTGTATGTTTTGTACCATTCAAATAACGGTATGAACGTTCATGTCCATACAACAGATTAAAATCAGTCTAAAGAGGCATGCTATATCTGGTGATGAAGGTAAGTGGTAATCGGATGAACCGTTCATTGTTCATGAGCATTCATTGTAACAGTTGACAAACTAACGGAGATTATAATTATGGCTAAGTACTAACCTTTCTGACAACCAACCTGAACTAAATACAAAATTTAAAAAAAACTTAACTAAACTAAAATTTGCTTTACTGATATGTTCATATTTTCATATGTATTTATATGTATAATAAAGCAATAAGGAGTGAAAATAATGGTGTAATTACAAACAAAAATATTGTTCTTTGCTAATGGAGAAAAACACAATAAAAAAGTGACATTTGGTTGATTTTAACAATTAAGATATAATTTTTTATTTCACCTAAAGTTGTATGTGTAATCACTCTAAAATATTCTTTATTGTTTGTCAAAATATTATCTTAATTTTAAATATAAGCAGTTGAACTTCTTATTTTTTTGCATTTATTTTTCTTATTAATAGAAATTCAATTTTTTAAATGATTTGAAATTAATAATTGATATTTAATTACAATATTTTTTGCAAACATTGTTGCAAGTTGTTAAAATCTTGATAATGGTATTAAAGAGAGAGAGAGAAGTTCATAGTATTTTCTTTCTCGTTTCTTTCCAGTTGATTATAAATAAAATTTGTTAAAATAAATATTTGCCGCTCCGATGACTTTACAATTCTGCTTTCTACTCTACTCTCTCCTACTTCATTATAATTCCGTGCTAATAAATGTTTATTTTCTTCTCTTCTATCGTTTCTTTCTGTTCACCAGCTAAATTGTTTGAAGAGATTAATATTTTGAGAGTAGAAAATTATGGGAATGGTACGACCCTGATTTTTTAAAATAAAAGAGTATATTAATTTCTCGTTATTCTGATACCTGCGGTCAAATATTTTTTTAGTCTTTAATTGTAATTATAGCTATGCGTATTTCTCTAAAAAAAAAAAGATTAGAGATTGTATTCTTTCGCCTCCACATTACAAGTCTTTAAAATGTTAGCCCCTTCCAAACAATTGAATACATTATAATTTCAATATCGATATCCGCAATAGTTTCGGAGAAAACAATTTGCAACAGTTGTAGCACTTTAAGTGAGACATCTTATATGATAAAATAATTAATGTATATTAATTACCTTACTAATAACAACGAGCATCTCAAGTTCGGCAAAACGTCGACCAAGGCACATTCTTCTTCCGTAACCGAAAGGAAGTGACGCAAAGTTGTGATACACACCATCACTTTGCAACCACCTTTCTGGAAGAAATTCCTCGCTACGTGGAAAGTACTTATCAAGATTACTTATCACGTAATGTTGAAAAACCACCTGCACCTATTAATCAATTTTTATTATATTATAACTATGATAGGATATATTCATTCAATAATATTTCTAACAAAAATGTGAAATTTTTGCAAATAATTATATTCAAATTAATATAAGAAAATTAAATTCAGGAAGAATTCTTTCTTACGCCTTTTGGTACACGATATCCTTTGATCACTGTATCTTTAGTCATGCATCGTCCATTGCCAATAACTACTGGATACATTCTAATAAAAACAATTATTTTTTTTTATTATTGTAAATGTAATTGTAAATTGCTTCCTAGTAAAGTAACTTGTGCCAAGAATAATTTGTGTACTTAAAGGACTTGTGCCAAGAATAATTTGTGTATTTAAAGGACTTGTGCCAAGAATAATTTGTGTACTTAAAGGACTTGTCCCAAGAATAATTTGTGTACTCAAAAGTACTTGTCCCAAGAATAATTTATCACTTTAAGAATCTTAAAAGTCATCGCACGTACCTGAGTGTTTCTTTAATGCACGCCTTCAAGTATTTCAGTTTATCCAAATGATTTCCATTCAGCTGCATGTCTTTATTCGGAAGCACATTGCACACTTCCTCATAAGCAAGATCTTGCTTCTCAGGATGCAAAACTAATTGATACAAAGTTGATGCTACAGCGCTGGAAGTCTTGAAATGATGTTAAAAAACTTAGAAATTCAATAAAACTTTTGAATAAAATTGCATTTGATTCAATTTAATTAAAATTATTAAATTTAATTTAATTATGTACTAATAAAATATAATAATAGTATTTGTTTCGTAACACTGATATTTCAACAAATGATTCTGAGGTACTCACTGTATCAATGCCAACTAAGAATAAATCAAGTGAAAGTATAGTAGCTAACTTAGTGTCATTTTCTAAAGCCAACACTTTTTGTAGAAGAGACGGTTCCTTGTCTAATTTTTTTACTTCTTTTATCTTTGAAAGAGCGATCGCTGTGTATTTAGACGTTATGCTGAAAATAAAAATTAATTTCCATTTATACTTTGTATTTTTATCATTTGTATCTTTTAAAATTGTTTTGCAATTATATTGTTATTTTATTAAAATTTACCTTACGATAGTATCCAGAGCATTCACATATTGTAGCCATGTAGGCGTATTAAATAATTTCCAGAATGGAATCTTCAATTCCAGTATTCCCACATTCTTGAAAAATGTTGTAACCGCGTCGATTAATTTCTGAGTTTCCACATTGGCATCATCATCCAAACAACCCAATCGAACGTCCAATGCTATGCGCGCAATAGCTATAAAAGTAAGCCTTCACTTGAAGGAAAAGAAATTGAATTTTTTAAACCAACGCTACAAGTTATTTGTTACTCACATTCTAGTGACCATTTATGAATTTCGTTTAGAAAATCATCAGGTACCTCATCATCATCGTTTCGTATCTTTTTTATCCTAGAAATTATTATGATCATCTCAATATGCTATACATTACAAACATCCAAATTTACTTTTAATTTAAAATATTTAATTAACACACTAGAGTTGTATTTTCTAATATATATTTATTATAGAGTATTAAGGGAAAGTAATCTCAATAAATTAAAAATATGTTGATAGCTTTGGCTAGGGAAATTTGAGAAAAATTTCAGGATTACAATTGATATAATAAATAAATTAATAAATGTTTTAAAACAAACTAAAACACTATGTGAAATGAAGAGATATTTTTAAAATAGCGTCAGTGAGTTCAACAGTGTAATTTGAATCATGAATATTTTAAATTGGTTCATGTTTAGCGTTTACATTACAAATTTTCTGATTTATGTTAGATGTACCTATCACGAATAGGATACAAGGAATTAGGATAACAAGATAAAGTGAAAGGTACATAATGCGTGCATGGAACATTAAAATTGTTCGCAGCGAACCTTTGAAGAAATGCCAAGCTCGACTCCTCAATAGCGCTAATGTACATTTTCGCTGTTCGTGGTTGTAACATTACTTGTTGCACTTTGCTCCGGAAGTTATACCAACTCTCACCATGTCTGCAACAATCGTTTACGTTAGTACAACTGTTATTCCGTATTTCCCTTTTTTACGGAACTTGCGAAATGTAAATTAGACAGTTAGAAAATTAAAGGAAATTAGATAATAATCAACACAAATCTAACAGTATATGTACATAAACATATATCCAAGAATCTTGTTGAATTATTTCATTTTTTCAATTATATAAAAGAATTGTTATTATAAAAGTTATTTGTAAATTACAGAAAAATATAAGATGCTTTTGTGAATTAATGTATTAATTAATACATTTTCATAAATGTCATAGTGTCATACTTGTTATAGTTCAATGAAATTGAGATAAAAACGAAATCTACAAGAAAGTAGTGTCAAAGGTTCTGCTCTATTTCTCTTCAATTGATACTGGAAAAATATAATGGACATTTGGAATGATGTCACTGATAAATGTTAGAATTGATTTGTTCAACACATAGATCTATATAATTGAAATTGAATTGAATTTATTGTTAGTAGAACCAAACCAAAAAATCATACACAAATAAAAAATAAATTTATATGTTAACAATTTGAAAAACCTAAATAGTTTTTGAAATATAAAAATAATATACAAATAAAAAATATTTCTACATATTACAAAGAAATTTAATATGTACGTTAAATGGCTTTCATAATCTAAAATTAAGAACACTGCTATAAGATGCCTGCAGTTCTTGTAAACTTAAAGTTTTTAATTTAAAACATCACTAAGTGGGTACATTTTTTTCAACAAATGTAATGTACTTTAATAAATCTTAAATAAATAATAAAAAACATAATATCTTAATAAAACTTAATACCTTAATAAATAATAAGAAAACAATTTTATTTCTGATCTGATTATGAAAGGATATTCAAATTAGTGAATGAAGTAATTAGAAATTAAGATATGATTTAAATAATGCAAATCTTCGTCATACACGAATATTAGAAAAGGCACACATCCAATGCAAGTGTAAAAGAAAAGTGATAGCGTAACATGCATCAATGTCTGATTACACAAGACTTACTTTCTAACAAATGACATGATGTGTATAGCACGGTTTAGATCTATCCTTATTTAGACAAAACTCTCGACCTATTTTCTTTTTTTCTACGTATGATCATTTCTGACACGAATATCATTTCCTACTAAGTAAAAGATTGATTGCTCGTTGCATTGTATTTATGATATGTTGTGCAAATTGTTTTTTCTAGTATCGAATTTCTTTCACAATAGAATAACAAAGAATAATCATAATTAGAGTGTATCATATATATATTTATACAAAATATTTTCTAATTCTAATTATTCAATTAAATACTCTAATTATTTCATTGTTATTTGTTACTGTATTGCAAAAAAGAATTTATACACACATATATTGTAACACAATACAAAATATTGTAACATACGTATACTGACAAAGCTCACGAGTTAAAAGCATGTGCAGAAAGCATAGTGATACTATAACAGGTTTTCAAACACGCACCGCCTTGACAAAGAGTTCAATATGCACAGCAAATATTTGCGATCGCAATGGTTTACTAAACGAAAGGTTTAAGCAATATCATTGAAAGACATAATTTCAATATTTGACCATTATGATGGTTAATAGAATCTGCATACATGTTGGACTTATAAGAACTCATAGACAATGCAAATATAGAATATTTTCACCTATTCAATACCTAGTATTAAATTTGATGTATTCTATTTTATTTCATAATATTGATGCTATTCCTTAATAGAAATAATATTTGTAATATATCAATCACTGTAGAAGCGTCCTTGAAAAATTTTAACGAAACTCCTCATTTTGAAATATTTATTCATAAAAGAACTTTATAAAATACATAAATTATTAGATTCCCAAAAGTTTTATTTTCGCTTTATTAATGAATAATGTATGTACAATATTTTATGTTTTACATCACGCTATTGAATTATGCATAATTTATTCTGACTTATTATCTTCCTTCATCTCTTCGGAAGCCTCATAATGTCTCCCAAATAGAACACTATCAAATATTTCTAACTGATTAATATTTCCTTCGTTAAAAAATTTCCTTCACACTAAAAAACTTGACTGAATAAATGATATAGAAACGCACCTTGAATGATGTTTCGCTAGCAAAGATAATAAGTCAGAATGTACATAATTTAATGATGTAAAACATAAAATATTGTGCATACATTATTTGACAAAATGATGAAAGTAACTTTTGGGGCAATCGAATACATTATTAAAACTTTAGGATGTTGAAATATTGAGGAAATGTACCTATTTCTTTTTCTTCGATGTTTACCTCTAATCAGCTTATCTCTAATCAGTTAGTTATCTTCATCATTCATTTCAACTCCATCGCAAAGAGAACTTGTTTCCCTATCATTCAAGATCGAGTTTTCAGTCTTTATTCGAACATGAAGCATCCTTATAAACGGTTCTATAATAATATTTTTCTAAAATACTAAAATCAGTGTGTAATACTTACACGGCGATTACGCCAGCGTTATGTCTGAAGAATTCCTTTCTGAGTACGTGTTTGTAATAATTTAATGACGGCATCGAAGGTCTATATGGCATTTTCTCCTCTTGCCTAAAGATACGCTCGATTTCATTCGCATCATAGATGAACACCATATCTGGTCTACCTAACAGACTTTCTATTTTGACGATATCCCCATATTCTTTATATAATCTCTTCGATACTTGATCCACTGTCTGGATCTTAAAGTCACCTAAAAACGAATTCGTTCCTTCATTTTTAAATTTATATGGAAGTTTATCATAGCAGCACTATAAATACTATCATAGCAGTCGACATTGCGTTCCGCAACATCGTCGTAATTATACCGTGTGTCAACTTTCTTCCTTCATTACACATTCTGAACATTACAGGCCAAAACGAAATCAGAACTACTACTTGCATGCATTTGTATGCATATGCATATAGCTGCATAACAATTCGCATAAGAATGGAACAGGTGATTGGCATGGAAATGAATTACAGTGGAAATTCGTAAGTCGGGGTGACAATATTGTTCGGATAAGAGTTTGGATCATAGTGGCTCACTATCTTCCTCCATATTCTACTCTTATTTGTTTAAATAATAGAATGAAAGAATTTTATCAAGTATAATTTCGGATAAACGAAGTTTTACTGTTTAGTATTACAATCCAATGTTTATTATAATATTATAATAATAATATTTATAATAAACCGGTTTATTATAATATTTATTATAATACCGAAAACTTTATTTATCCGAACCCATCGAGAAACGAGCATCCGGTTCGTGTAACTTTTAATAAATAAGTTTTCATTTAATCAGGCAGAAGATCCAATAAATGGAGTCCTGTTGATTACGATAAATCGGTGTATATACCTATGAACGGTATAAAACGCCACGTATTACCCAAAAATGGTATTGGTTTGGGTCCAGGGATTTCAGCGTAAGGGCGACAACGCGACCAATCTTGCTCTTCGATTTCCGTCGCCAAGGTTTCTATAGTTCTAATGACACTGCTCGATCGTTTAACGTTACGTTCTATTAATTTAGTAAATTTATAGCTCGAGACACTCATCCTGAGTCTGCAACACAGAGAAAGAATGGTGACAGAATTTTGTTTGGTATTAAAATTTCTACGAACCCCTGCTAATTTCTCTAAATTAATAAATAATAGTACGTGGAAATTAAGAGTGCTTTCGTTTGCATAATCGAGAGGATTACGGATCCGTGCAATTGTGGTTGTCCTTTCGAGTGAAACCATGTAACGTAATTGTTTCGTGCCATTTACTCGAAATCGTACGGAGAAGTCGCGAGACGCACGGTGTTCCTTCGAGACCTGCGAAATGTAATCGAACAAAAATGACTTTCGTTTGAATGAATTATAATAAAAAAGAAGTATTTAAATAAATTTGTTAAATAAGAGGAACATCTGGGTATATCAGTGACGAGAAATCAAATTATTTTCTAATCAAGAATGCTGCACGGATGTGATCGTAGAGCGGTAAAATTCAACGCATGCGCACTTTACGATTCGCTCATACGACTACTGACGAGTGAAATAGAAAAGAACGAAAGTTAATTATTAATCTTTCGCAAAAATTATAAGTTTACAAAACTATTATAAAAAAAAAAAAATTGTAACTTGAATTTTCATCGCTCTGGCTAATTCTACTGTCAATTTTACTTGTATATTAGACTCTACTTTCTATTAGACGTATTTGTATTATATTTCTTTGTTTAGATGTATATGTTAATATACAGATTCTAAATTTCTTAAAATTCGATTCTAAGTAGATAAAAGTATTGAAAAATTTATTATTCTAAACTATTATTCTTTCTAAGTAAAACTTCATCGACGCAAGGACGTCAGGAGAAGCAAGCAATCGTTCAAAAAATATAATTTAGAATATCAATTTATACCTATTTCGTTCACGTTTGAAATTTCACAACTTCATTACTGTCACTGTCACTAATTTTAACTAGCTAAAAACTTCATTCGGATGAATTGTTGCATATTTCAATTAAAAATCAAATTTAAAATTTTTACTTTCTGCACGAGATGTATCAAGCACAACGAACCACTTTTGAATGAGAACACTTTCGATAGAGACAAGTGCAGAAGAGATCCAACCGACTATTAGACATTTTACGAAAATATCAAATAATTAAGATTAAAACAGAGAGAAATTTATTTCATTTTAATCAAACTCATATATGTTACATATGTTTATATAATATAAATAATATAATTTGACATAATTGATCTTAACATTTTTTTCAATCTTTGAATTGAATCGTTTTTATTTTTTGAAACAATGCTATTGGTCGACGACGATTTAGGTATTACTTATTGGAAGAGTTCTAAGGTATCACGTGAATGGCGGGAATTATAAATACTTTGTTCCCTTCACACGTATTGGAATGCTATAACATTTATTTTTTAAGTTTTTTATTATTTATTATATGAAAATGAACAAAGTTTAATAGTGTACGAGTATACAATTAAAAAATGTGAAGATAATTTTATAATAAAAAAACTGTAATATTTACTCGTTTTATTTTTTTTCACAGTGTGTACACAAAAATTATTTTTTTAACGCAATTAAATTCTACGACGATTCATACCATTTAGATTTTCTCAATTCTATCGATTTTAATTTATCTTTGTATTTATTTACAAGTTTTTCTAAATTCACATCATCGTGATTTGGTTTCGTCCTTTGTTTTGGCTGCAAAGAAAATAGTCCCGATTTAAAAATATAAATAATTATTATTATATATAATTTTACAAATTAAAAAGATGCTTACTTTAACTTCATTTTTACTAGCAATTTTTTGTTTTCTTTTCATTTCTAACTTTTTAGAAGACTTTTTGATCTTTTTCTCTTCCTTTACTGTTCGACTGTGCACCATTGCCTGAGTTCTTAAATTATATTTCGTTCGCAATTTATTTTCACCAAGTTTTCCAACCGTACCACTGTACGGTTTTAAGTCAGATTTGTCTACACTCTCAATTTTTAACCGTTTAGTTGTAACTTCTTCATTCGTATCTTCCATTTTCCTTTTCAGTTTATTTCCCGACCAAAGAGGATTATTTTCCCGACTTTTTTGAAGTCTTTTCTGTTTAGCATTCACCATAATTCGATTTTCTATTGAGAAGGATACGATTGGTCTCTACATAAATAAAAATATATAATTTTCGAAACAAACAATATAAGAAAGTTATAATTAAGAAAATTTTAATTTTCAAATATACCCTTTTTGAAGTGAATATATTTGGATTATTATTCACATTTCTTAAAGTTTCAAGCGCGTCTTCATGCTTTGTAAATGAAATGAATCCATATTCTTTCGATTTTCCCACTCCTTTAATATCCACATTTTTTAAATCTCGCATAACGCGTGCCTTTATAAAGTAAATTTTAAGTACTTTTTTAATATAAATTTGTTCGACATTAAATATTTAAATTGAAACTATAAAATACCTCTCGTATAACCGCCGTAGGAGGACTATGATGTTCAAAAATTTTTCTGAATTTATCATCGTTTAGTGTAAGTGGTAAATTATGAACAACGAGTCGTACTCTTGATACAAACATATTTAAATTTCGCAAGATCTGTGATTTCCATTGTTCTATTTGTAACCGTTTTGTCATATCTGCCACTGAAACTCCAGTTGAAGCTGGACTTCCGGCTAATACAACTAAAACATTATATATTAAAATAACTACAACATTGTAGATTTACTACAGCATACTAAGATTTCTTATTTTCTTTTTTTTTTTAATTTTGCATCATATGCAAAATATACATGCAAATATATTACCTCCTTCTTTTACAAGATACAAATTTCTAGAATCCTTTTGTTTATATTGTTTCGAATTTGCTTTATTTTCGATTTCATTTCTATCCAATGCTCTGTGTGCTTCAAGTATTTGATCTTCTATTTGCAATTCATTTCCTGCTGACAAACACTTTTCTGCACTTTCAGCATTCTAGTATTTAAAAACAAGTATTTATAAAAAATTTAAATTCTTTTGTAAGAAGGATAAAATATATTTTTAAAAAGTTTACCTTAAATTTAACAAATGCTGTACCCTTTGAAAATTCTGTTAATGGATCTATGCATACAAGAGCATAATAAACAGGTCCAAATCGTTCCATATATTGTTTTAACTCATCATTTTTCACAGAAAATGGTACATTTTTTAGAAATACAGTCTTTCCTTCAGAAACATCATGAGATTCGAAACGTGGTTTTATTTTCTTTGTAACTATTTTTTCTTGTTCTTCGTTTTCACATTCTTTATCATCTTCGATTACTTCACTTTCATTTTCTGTTTCAATTTCAGCTTTATCTGAATCATCATTATCAAATTCAACATTTTCTGTGATAATATCGAATTTTTCATCACTGGAATTACACTTTGTTTAATTATATTTTATTTAATTCAACTATTAAGACTATTAAAATTATTAAAACATTTAAAAAAATTACAGAATAACAAAAAACATAATAAATTTACAGAATTTTAACTTATTATATTTAAATCTAACATTTAAAACAAATCTAACATTTAAAACAAAAAATGTAAATTTACTTACCTATCCATCTCTCCGTTTGAGATTAATTGCTTTGCGTTATCTGTATCTTCTGTATCACTTTCTTTTTCCACTTTTACTTTTATTTCACCTTCCTGTACATTTGTAGAATTATTTTGAACAAACTTATTTTTTGGTACAGCCCAATCAACTACAATAGGTCTACCGAGAAGTGGTTGCAAATTTGCATGATATATAGCTTTAGCTGCACTTTGTACATTTCTAAATTCTAAAAATGCACATCCCACATTTTTGCCATCACTTCTCTTCAAAATTTTGATCTCCTCTATTGGCCCATATAGGGAAAAATGTTTTCTCAAATCTTCTTCATTTATCTACAATGAATTATAATGAAAAATTTAGGAAGCAAAATCAATGTAAGTTTATACCACTGTCTTACCTGAAATGATAAATTTCTTATTACAATCCTTGCTCTCTTTTTTCTAGTTCTTTCCTTCAACAATTTCCTCTTTTCTTTTTTCATTTCTGACAATATTTTTTGTTTAGATGGATCTTCTTGATCCTTCTGTTTGATTTGTTTATTTTTTTCATGTCTTTCATCTTCATTTTTTCCTTTATCTTTACTTGTATCATGTTCATTATCCAAGTTTTCTACATTCTCTAGCTCTTTTTTCAATTTTTCACAAAATTTTGATTTTGGAACAGCCCAACTACTATTTATTATTCTACCTAAAGATGTATTTTATATATTGTTAATAACACAATATTACTTATAAATCAATAATAATCATATTTAATTATTTATAATAATTATATTTAATTTTTGTTACAACGGTACCAAGAAATTCCTTCTTATTTGTATTAAATATTGCTCTTGAGGCATCTTCTAATTGTTTAAACTGTATAAAACAACATCCAATTAGTGAACCATCTGCACGTTTTGGAAAGTTTATCTCTAATATTTCACCAAATGGTTCATATAATTTTTTTATATCGTCCGGAGTTGCCTAATGACATAAATGAATAACTATAAACTTTCTTAATGAAAAAATGTATTTCTTATCCTAACAAGAAATGTACCAACCTTAAATGATACATTACGAACAATAATCCTAGGTTTCTTATTATTATCCGTATTGTCATCTATCTCTTTTCTTGATTCCTTTGATTTTCGTAATTTTGTCTTCTTCCTATATATCCAAGAAAGTTTCTTCTTTTCAGTTCTATTGCCTGTTTCATTGAAAATATTAATTACACATCATCACAATCTCATTAGAAACTTAACATGTACATTACGTGCCTGTATTCCTCATTTCGGATATCTATGTCCAATATATATAATAGACAAAATTTTTATAATAAAGTTTGTAATACGTAAAACTTTCTAGAAATTTTAAAATACTCGCTTTATTAAAATAACATATCATACATCAATGTTTTTATAGGTTAGATTTATTTATAGGTTAGATTTATTTATAGGTTAGAAACTTCACATGTCAGAATACGTACTCGCTTAGATAGAGCTTTAAAGTTTAAAAAAGTTTGAAATAAGAGCCAAATACATACTAGGGTACCTTATATTCCCCTAGACCACGTGATAAACATTCTACGTAATAATACTTTTTTTTTTAACTCATAAAAATAGTTTTCAATTTAGATCATTGAATATTAATGAAATGAAATTGAACGACATAAATATAGTTCTGATTTGAATAAAGTGTTCAAAGGAGAGTTTATGAAGGTGTCAACTTGTTCATAGCAAAATGACACATGATTGGACGGTTCTTACGATGTTACGAAACATTATTTGCAACTTCCACGCAGGTATTCCAAAATATACAAATCGAAACGAAATTACGCAAGGCAGTCTCATTAAAATATACGATCAATTGTCAATATATGACAATAAACGTGGCTATATTCTGTTAAACTAATACAAATATCGCTACATATTTACAAATCGCCATATAACGTGGGCAATAAAGCACACGTATATATTTGAAAGCAACATCAATAAATTAATTATTTTACTACATCTGAAATTACGATTTCGTTTGTCTGGAGATCGTAATTGGCGAATAAAAAAGGTTACAACTCCTCGGTATTGGTAACTGAAGTTATTTACCAAGAGACAAATTAATCGAGAAATTAACATACGAAAGAAGTTAATATACAAATATAGTACACCCATACAACAATAAAATATACAGGTAATACGTGTACGGATCCATCTTCGTCAGATCGGCGGTGTGAAACTTATCTGTGGAATGGTTTCAAATCGGACGGAAGTGGAATCGATATCCCGGAATTCGATAGTAGCGAAAGTATGGCCGAAAGCGGATTTTCATTTCTGCTAAAGACAAAACAGCAAACAACACAGTGAAAAGCCTGTTATTATGACTGAGTTAAAAGTACTTTATTGCATCTTCTTGTTAACATTTTTCGAGTTGACGTCACAAATTCGACCGTCCTTACATGGGCACAATAACGGTGAGCATGTATTTATACTGTTTCAATTATTCTTGTTTTGTCACAATAATATAACACCTCAAATAATACGTTGCAGCACTGCTATATATGCAATCAGCTACTCGCTCTAAACGTAATTTATTACGTTAATATTAGTGTATATCTCGTGCTTTGTGAAAATCGGTCAATTTTCTTTTTTCCCAAAAAAACATTCAAAGACTTTCACTTGCTTGTTACGAAGATGCTGTGTATATACGCTGTGCTAATTGATAATTTCCTTTTTTTATTTCTTTTTTAAAATGTAAATTAATTCGTATGTTTCTGCAAATACGAAATTTTGTTTTTTTTCTTATTGTGGCTAATTGTAGTGACAAAGATTTGCAATATTTATAGTATCATGTAGCAAACGAAATGCAGCATTGATATTATAAATTAGGAGATAAGCAAAATTTTATATCGTACACGTACAAAAAAGTTTCAACAGTAAATAAAGAAATACAATGTGTATAGAACTTTTATAATATGCATATAATGTTTTGTATTATATGGTATGAATGAATGAGTTCACTTTCTAATTTGTAATTGATTTCCGATTGTAATAAGTGAAACTATTACTGCGTAAAAGATTTTTATGTGATTAATATAAACAAGCAATGTTTTTTTTAATTATTGCTTTTACATTGTTTACATTTTATAATTGTTGTTAAATAATCCATGTAAAAGTATTAGTAAATATATTTGAAACTTTTATCTAATTGAAATTATTTTATAGCCTTCGTACAGGATGACAATGATGTTCAATATCTTTTGGACAACATACCAATGTCTATGCATAAGGTTAGTGGCAGTTTTCTCTTTGTTCGGATTGTACTATTTTATATTAAATTAAAAAGAAAAGAAATTAAAAGTTTTACACTATATTTAAGTAAATATAGTGTAAGTAAACGTATTTACTATATTATATAATAAAAACATTTAATGTAACATGTATTATATTCTTTGACGTAAGTAGATAGACGTAAAAAATATTGGAAAATATTAAGAATTTAATATAATGACTATTTTTAATAAAATCTTTTTATATTTTTGTAATATGTAATTATTTTTAAAACAAAGGTTATACGATGCCATATAATATTAAATTTTTATTTTATAGGATTTTACTAATACAGTACAAGGGGCTGGGTAAGCATAATAGTCATTAAAATAATGGTGAGTGGAAGTAGGAAAGGTTTTCATTATAAATTTCCCTCTACATTTGAAATATGTACATATAATATTGTAATTTTCTGTGTATCTTTTTTTTTTGTTTCGTGCAGGGCAAAATTCAAGAAAATTCAAAAACTAGAATATGTTTTAAAATAATTAGTTGCTTTAATATAATAAATGACAAAACAGAATTTAAAATTGTTGTATGCAATAATCATTTAATAGGCTATTTTAATCGCTTTATTATAATAATATATTGAAATGATAGCTTTCCAATTCTAAACGCTTCTTTACTAACTGTGATTACTTCAAACTAATTTTTCTCGTACCTTTCCTATTTTCAAGTTCCACTATTACAAGTATATTAAAAAAATTGCTATTGAATATGTTGAAATTTTTTAATATGTTTTTGTTGTTTTTTAAGGGATACAACATCAGATGAAGATAAAACGCAAGATTCATTATCTTATGTTTATTTCAAACCACATGTTTTGGACTTCAAAGAGAGGTATATAAATCTGTATTACATTAGTGTAAATATAAGTGAATATACATACAATGAGGACATTTTTGTCTTTAGACAACTTGGTATACCCCACCAAGAAACTGTGATCTTGTTTAATAGAGATCATAACAAAACAATCCACCTTTTATCAATTTCTGGAAATACACGTCATTTCCATTCATCATTCTTTCGAAATAAAGTAAGTTGTTATGATGTAAGGCTCTATGTCTTTGTAATTAATGAATAAAAAATATTTTAAATATTTTAATATTTAATTTATTTTGACTCGAGTGATATTGAAAAAAATAAACTTCTTTTTAAGAGATAAAAGAAAATATCTAAAGAGAATGAAAAATTAATTTGTAAATAGTATAGAACGATGTAAGTACATACAATGAGTTTCATTATCACAGTTTGATCTGTATAGGTAATTCCACCATTGGGGAATACAACATTTGATGTTATCTTTCTTGGCAGAGAAGAAGGTGATATTGATACACATCTTCTTATACACACAACAGATGGAACTGTAAAATATCAAGTAACTGCAATTTAAATCGTATTTATATTTATAAATTCTATAAATAATTTTCTTTATTAAAAATATAATTCTATCTTCACAGGTAAAGGGAATAAGTGTCAGTAGTCCATATCGACTCAGACCTGTAGTAGGTGTTAAATTACCTTTAAATGCAACATTTACTCCACTTATATACATGCACAATCCACACGCAGAAGCTTTACAAGTATGGATTTATTGTTTATGTATTGTTTATTTATAGTTATTTATCTTTTATTTTATTAAATAATTATCAATGTTTTATATTTTATTAAAAAGGTATTAGAAGTATATAGCAGTGGTGGAGAATTTCAACTAGAACTACCATCAGGAGAAGCAGAAGGTTCGCGTGAACTATGGGAAATTCCACCATATCAAACAAAGCCTATCATAAGATTACATTTTAATGCTTACACAGAAAAAAATCATACAGCATACATTAGGTTTGTGTCACTACATAAATCTTGTCCTTGATTATTCTACATTTAATTATTAATATCTCAATTACAGACTTAAAGTAAACAATACATCAGAAGTGTTGGTTGTGACAGTCGAAGTTGAAGTAAAAAATGGGGCTGGTCTTCATTGGGGTGGAAGTTCTGGAGTAATTAATTTAGGTATGGGTGGTTCATTGCAACCTCCCATTCAATACCCCATTGCTTTGAAAAATTCGGCAAAAAAACCAATAAAAATTATGGTAAATAATTTTTAAGTATAATTCATGGAATATTTGATTAATTATAAACAATAGAATTTTTTGTGTGTTATAGAACATAATTAGTACGCCAGTTTCCAAAGCATTAAAACTTCATTTCGAACAGGCGGTTATTCCTGGGGATACCGATATTCCAATTGCCATAGGAGCATTAATTTATGACTGTATGTAATTTTGTTTTACGTATAATACGTTTTTATATTATGTAATGGTATATAATATTTTATCATAGGGAAGACTGGTTTAGAATTGCAACATTTTAAAGGAAAATTAGTAATAAAAGCCATAGGTCCTGGTGGTTCTAGTCAAAAACTAACAATTCCATGGATAGCACAAGTTCTACAAGGTGGACTAGAAGTAAACGCATCAATTACACATTATTGTTCTCTCCAGTCGAATCAAACGCGAAATTTTAGTGTTGTTAATAAGTTTAAATTACCATTAGCTATTACAAATGTCACAATGTCATCGCATGTAAAGACACTTTTTACAGTAAGTAATTTTATTAATGATAATACAGAATTTTAAAAAGAAATTATTAGAAATTTAGATACATATGTTTAATTTTACAGATAAAAAATTTTATTCCAAGAGTAATAAAACCAGAGCAAAAAGTCAATATATTTTCTTTACAACTCGCAAAAGATAGAAAAACTGATAATGTGAAAATGGAATCATCAATTTTAATCCATTCGAACGTTTCTGTAACTGAGGTTCCATTGTTAAGTTATGATGGAAAAGTAAGGAAAATTGTTCCTGAAGAAAGGGAAAGTGATGAGGGTACGATGAATTTTGGTACTGTGGAAAGTGGGACTGAAAATGAGGCTATTTTTGCTTTGGAGAATCAAAATCCAATTAACATAGATTTACATGGTTGGGGAGTTAATATGCCTGGTGCAGTATTGGAACTTATGGGTTGTCAAAGAGGTCCAGCTGATTTACTGGATAAAGAACTTCGTAATATAACTGTATGTAGTCATACGGGAAATGTAAGTAATAACATAGTTATAATAAATGGTAATTGCAATTTAATAATCGTAAATTAACAAAATATTATTACTTAATTTTAGCAATATATAAAACCTGGTCATTTAGCTATTTTTAAAATTAAAGTTAAAACTCCAATGGTCGAGGAAGATACAATTGTGGGTGACGTATTTGTTAGGACAACTTATGAAAGATTTATTTTACCAGTTTATATGCGAGTTGCATATGGAAGAATTTCTTTGAAGAAACTTATTTTTACAGATTGTTTTCCTGTAAGTGATTTTCTGTAAGATTTCACCAAAAAGTTTTTGATAAACTTTCTTTAATAATTTCTATTTTAATAATCTTTTAGGGATCAATTTGTGTACAGCAAGTAAAGGTATATTCAACATTTGCAAATCCCATGCAAGTAACTCGAATTGCACCTGTAAGTAAAGATAACAGAATAAAGTATATACCTTTGGAAGAAGCATCAATGCCTGTTATAACAAAGGGCGAAAATTATATTGGTTCGGTAAGAATTGAACCATCAGTGGCTTGTAAGCATCATTGTTATTTAGGCTTATCATTGGACAGCAATGGTAAGTTAGTTATTTTACTACAAGTACTTTAATTTAATGATGTTGAATTAATATTTTTCATTCTATTATAGCTGGTAAACAGTGGTTAAATACTTTGGCCCTTCCATCACATACAAGGGATTCTGATTTAAATTTGTTAAATATTAGATACACACGTTTTCTTAATTCAACAGGCGGTCGTTCTTGGGACAATATTACGATGCGTCTAGATACAACGGAAGTTCGCGGGCACAAATTTTATTTAAATATAAAACCACAGTGGCCCAGTTTATTAACTGGTTTCGGTAATAATAAAAATAAAATCGCTTTAGTATTTCCTTTGACACAAGTTGGAAATACATCCTATAGCACGATCAAAGTTTATAATCCGAGCATTACCCCTTTAATAATACAATTAGTTATGGATTGGACTTATCCACAAGGAACAAGACTTTATCATTCATTACCTGCTAAGTACGTATCTTTTAAATAAATATATAAGAAATGTTTATTACTCACAAAAAATTATGGCAAAATTATGTATCTATGTATGAATAAATATACTTTTATGTGTAGGTTTAAGTTTACATGTGTAGAATGCGGATCTACAATTGCAGAAGAATTTAAGCTAGAAGAAAGTATAGCAGACAGAGAAAGGTTTGAAAGAGAGTGGGATGTTACAGTAGCATCACAATCGGTTCCCTTATATTTAAAACCTTCGGAATCAAGAATTATACAAATATCATACACACCTTTCTCACCATCTTTATCATCCGCATTTTTATATATTAGGTAAATTTATTAAATTTATTAAATTAGAAAAACGAAATCTTATTTAATTTTCATTTGCAGAAATAACATGACTATATTAGAAAAACGAAATCTTATTTAATTTTCATTTGCAGAAATAACATGACTATATTGGAAGTATTACGTGTAATGGGACAAGGGGCAAATGCACAATTTAGATTTGGAAATCGAAAGCCAGGTTCTACTACGCCTTTATTATTTGAACTTGCGGATAAACATCTTAAAGATTGTGAACGTATGTACGTTTCTTCATCCTCGTTCTATCGTTTAAGCAGAATAGATAAATGAAAGCATTTTATTTTTATAAAAATTACCATCTTAATTCTGAACAATATCTTAATATAAATAATATAAAATAATATCTTTAAAAATTATTGCTTAATTGTTTTGTTGTTTTTCTGAATGATAGGAGAACGATTTAAACGAAATCCGATTCCAAATCTGACAGTAAAAAAGTCCTTTATGGCAAGAAATACAGGAGAACTTCCTATAGAAGTCTATGATTTTTATATTAACGGTTTACAGTGCGAAGGGTATGGTTTTAAAGTATTAAACTGTATGCCGTTTAAACTGAACCCAAACGCCACGAGGAAAGTGGAAATAGCGTTTACGCCAGATTTTACGTTGTCACGTATCGAAAGAAAACTCTTGATATCTACGAGTTTGAGTTCTGATAGTGATATAGAAAATGGTATAGTGATACTTAATTTACTCGCTACTTTGCCTCTGCATTCATTGGAAGCTTGTACAACTGTGCTTACAAGACCATCGTGGGAGTACACCGTGCAATGGGCAGCTATTAGTCTTTCATCTATATTATTAATATGTGTTCTCGCCATTTCATTTCTTGAAGCGGATCGAATATTACGGGGAGCTTTAGCCAACTTCTCAAGAGAAAGTCCAGTTCAGCCACCTCTAGACTTAAGACTATTATCGCACATGCCTGTACATTTAACGCAAGATTCAACTTCTTTAAAAGAGAAATTAATAAATGAAGAGAAGCAAAAAATAACGAAAAGGGAAGAAACGTATCCGGATTGGGCATTGATGAATGTGAAAAAGTATAAAGATAAAGATAACGTGCAGAAAGGACTAAAAATCCCTGACTGGTCCGCAGATGAAGAACGCAGATTTAAGTTAGATACCGAGGCGAAAGACTTGTTATCTTTCAAGCGATGCGAAGAATCGAGTTTAGATAACAGTAACGTTATAAGCAATATTACGTTTGGTGCCAAGAAAAAAAATAATAAAAAACAGAACAATATACAAGAGATTCAAACGGACAATTGTGTGACAGAAAACGCATATTCAGATATTCAGGGAACTCAAGAAAAAAAATACACTGTAAATATGCTTACAAAGATAAGTCCTGTGACAAATAGGAAGGGAAAATCGAATCAAACAACAAACATTAAGACGGAGACGAAGTTGGTCGATCATGAAGTTCAAGTTGATACGACGGGACTTCTTAATAGTACTCGAAGTAATAAGATAGATAGTAAAAGAAAACAAACTGCAATTGGAAATAGCAATAACAATCACGTATCTTTCAAAAAATTTGAATCGAATAGTAATCAGAGGAATGTACATCTTTCAGAGGAAGAAACGTCGTCTACAACAACTGAAAGTTCTGTTCAAGATGATCCACCGTTATGTAAGGTGAGAATTTTAATCAAACAATGAATTTGAAATCTGTATCCATTTTATAAATTACAAAATCAATTTTATAATAAATATTCATTTATTACAGAATTTTGATCAATCTTGTGGAAAATCTGATAAACTACAAAGGAAACCTGCAACCAAAAAGACTAAGCCTCAATCAATCGCTTCTGTGCCATGTGTAGACTATAGAGATAATTATGAAGGTGACTGTGATGACGATGAATATGATAAAGAAAGGCATAATAATCCAAACAGGTGGAAAACAAATACAAGGTCTACCATGAAACATCATATTCATACAACCCGTACTGTTGAGTCATCTTTCAAGCTACCTCGGCAGAATAAAAATCCTCCTAGAAAGGATAAAGGATCTCAGAAACGTCGAGGGATTGATAAGGGACACATAAAAAGTAAACAGAATCTTTAAATATTTTTATTTAATTTTATTAATTGTTGATCATTAACTTTTTAATTATTTTTTATTTCAGCAACAACATTAAATGAGAATACTAGCCAAAGGGAAGATTCAACGCGTACAATAGGTATTGTTTCCGCTCCATTGCCACCACCACCATCGTGTTGGGGTGAAAATCGAGCTAGGTTTAGTGATGTCGTAGCACGAAATCAAGAGAGTATCTCACCGTTCTCGAGCTTAAATAAGTTACACAAAACTCAAACAACTACGCATAATATGTCAATGATCTTCAATAACGACACCAAAGATGTAGATTATATTAAACAACAATCGAGTCAAGAATTAATGCAGAGTACGAAGGAATACAAAATGGTATCAAAATCTCCGTCTCTGTGTGTTCAGTCTATAGAAAAAGAAAAGCCACTTGGTCAGGATACTTTGAAGATGCAAAATAATTCGCAACATTCAAATAGTTATTTCATAAATGCCTTTGCGGAACCACCGGTAGGTTAAAAAATAATTTAACTTTCTTTATTAATATTTCTTCGATTACAATTCGATTGGAACTTCTTTTCAGTTCGAACGTGAATTAGTTCCATATGACGATCTTCCAGAAACCGACGAACCGTTAATGGAATTAGAGAATCCTGAAGAAGACACACGGTGTCAGTTATGGGAAGATAATAATCCTGTGCTTAAATTACTGTCTAATAGTACAAATGGATTTCAGTTAGAATCACCAAAGTCCTCGGAGAAACCTCCAATGTTAACAGATACATTAAAGGGTAAAAAACTTATACAGATAGATTTTTTTTTTATTATTACGTAATATATAATGATTAAAATTACATAAAATATCATAAACTTGAATTGACAGATAATTGGGTAACTGTTGAAACAAATTGGGAACCTTTGTACACTAGAGCAGCAGTAGGAGAAGAAAGAAGTGGTGTCTGGGGAATAAATACAGGTGGTGTATGGGCTGCAGGTCCATGGGGTGCAGCTGCACCACCTGTGGTTTCACAATTATCTTCATTACAAACAGAATCAGATACACAAGTAAGAAAATCACTTTTTTATTTACATATTTATCTCGATTTTATATATTGAACTTTTTGAAATATTATCTTAGGAGAGGTCAGGTTTTGATCCATTTCGTTCACTCAGTACAATATGGACACCATCATCCTCAGAGTCTTGGAAGAAAAAGCACGAAGACTAATCTCGTTTCCAAAAATTTTCGATATTGTATCTTGTGATATCTAGACCTGGTTAAAGCAATCTTTTTTCCAATATGGGAATTAAAAATGTATTTATTAGCAACATCTTTCATGATTGATAACGCTTAAGCTACAAGCTGATTTTTGTTATTCGTGTTTCACGTATTTGTGATATGTTGTTAAATAGTACCTCGCATAATAATACCGAATAATTTCGGGCAAAATTGTTTTATATTCGTTAAAATTTTACATTGTCATTTATCGATTTATATTACATATTATTGGTATTTTAGCATGACACATTGAAATTTTCATTATTAATTCAAAATCATAAGTTTTTTTTATGATATTGAGTTAAAATGTCCAACCAAAGTCTGAATTGGAAGTAAAATTTTGCTAATCGAAACATAAATCAATCAAAGAAATGGATATATATAAAAGTAAAAGTTTCTAATTCATTGATTTTTTTCTTTTTTTTTAATTTTCTACACATACATATTGGTCTTGATGTGTCGCAAAAAAAA
>NIPQ01112982.1:0-14287 GCA_002806875.1 Lepidotrigona ventralis hoosana
GGACAAACATAAAAAAAAAAAAAGAAAAAAAAAGAAAAAAGATCGATGTTTTCCATCGAGGAAAGGTTCAGTGAATTACCCGCTTGTCGAATGCAATTCCTCGATCCATTCTGTTTGTCCTCTCGACCAATCAACGTGGGTGTTGATATTTGCGAATCAGTCTCAAGTGAGAGTTGAGATCTCACCTACACGCAACGCCCACACATATCGTCTATTACTCTACATCGAGCGCGCGCGAAATTCCAGGATAATAGAATCGTTTGTTTGCCGAAGCGCCACGACGACAGAATAATTATTAACCCATTAAGAATCGAGCTTATCGCAAGGTTATAAATATCCGTGCAAACTCCTCGTGAACATAACTAAGAGACATAACTTGTTTTTTTATCCCCTGTACTTTGGATATTTTATATATTAATTTGCGTGTTCTATGTGTTTCTGTCCATTCAAATTTCTCATGCATAAATGCATAAAAATCCTTAGTATAGTACAGTCTCTTCTTTTTTTGATTCTATCAAATTATTATAAATTGCTCGTGTGAATGAAAAAGTGACGTTTAAAAAACAATTTGATAATTGCGAGTAAAATGTTACGTTCACGTAACGTTGACTCTTACTGGGTTAAACAAGTATTTAAAATGGCTCGTGAAAGTATTTGGACATTTACTATGTGGACAGTTGCTATGAATATATCCTTGAAATTTCACGATAGTTTGAAACAATCGCTAATGAAATCCCGTAACATTATGTATGATACACGTAATACATTTATAAATTATTTCTGCAAGTGTTTAAATTATCTTTGTGAGCCAAAGTTTCGCTGATCACTTTTCACAGAAAATAGACCTGATTCCTAAAATAATTATCTATGGCATTTTTTTTCCGACACTTTTCCAAGCTCTGCAGCGTACTCTTTTTCTTTGTGAAAGGAATCAACTGAATAATGTTCCTTGTTCGTGATTAAGGTATTAAGATACTCGGTCGATTCTTCTTTTTTCATAGAAATATTCAAGGAAGCGGAACGATTTTCTAAAACTTTCTACCGTGCGAGTCTTAAAAACACACCCATGAAATTTGATGAAAACTCCTTTCAGCACTGTGTCATTCATAAATTATGATTATTTCTCCTCCCTTCCTCCCACTTCTCCGTACCAATATTGCAAAACAACCATATGAACGTGATCTACTTGTAATTGGAATCGAAGCAGCCGCGAGATTGCTATTCCAGTAGTAATTTCTATCTGACTTAATCTTAAATGGAGNTGCTATTCCAGTAGTAATTTCTATCTGACTTAATCTTAAATGGAATCTTAATTTCAAAGGATGAGGGAGCAAGATTTCCCACTGAAAATTCCACAAGAAACGTTCCATCGAGTCATTATCTCTCGTTACAGTTAACTCAATAACTGTAATGTGCCGAATCAACAATTGATTTGAAACAACAATTGATTTTCTAATTATCTATAATCCATAGGATATCATCTGGTTTGCCATTTGCTCGCTTTACTGCGCTCAATACTCATTTAATTAGCGAGATGAATATTAACGCGCATGGAAGAGCTCGTCATTTCAATGCTCGATGTTTGTTTTAGTTAGTTGTTCGTCGGCTGATTCCTGAAGCGGAATCGCGAGAAATCGGTCGTAAATCAAGTGATCCTGGAACAGGTTGGAACCTCTAATCCGTGGAATTTGTAAACGCATTCGACGTATTTCCACGCGATTTCCTATCAGCATGCATGGTTAGCTAACGAGGCACAAATTATGTGTTACATCTCGACGTGATCCCGTATAAATTGCTTCATTGATATTTTTTTTTATCTCAGAACTCGATTTAAGAGATTCGACGACATTGAGACACTCTAACACCTTTTACGCAACGAACACGAAGCTTATATTTATAGTTTCGAGCACTATGAATGAATTGGCTTATCTTCTGCGATTGTCAGGTCGATAGCTCTATTTTTATGGTCATCGATATGGTTGCGATAGTTCAATCCTACGTGCAGTCCTTATAAATAACGAGAAAGAGGGGAAAAAGAAAGAAGGGGTCAGAAAATGATGTACGCTCGTTTTCTCGTCGAGAGAGACCGTCTGGCCTAGAAAGTACCGCGGCTTTTAGACTTGGTCGAATAGGACAAACGGATCGTCACGCCCAATTATGCCACGACCACGTCGTCCTCGAGAAAACGTAACTCTCTTTTCTTTCACGCCATTTCCCTGGCACGTCAATTTCGTCTCGCTGATTCGATCTGCGGCACTTTTCGGCACGGCTGGTCGCGCCGTCTTCTCTTCCTGTCGTATCCAATTTAAATTCCACGCAGCGATACCTGATAAACGACGAGATTCTGCGGATTCTTTCGTTAGTTGAATAGCTAATGACACTCGGTACGACTCTAAAGCTGCTGCTGCTGCTGTTGCTGCTGCTTTAGCCAGCGATGAGTGCTCTCTGAATGTTTGCATCCGCGGAGCAGACGAAAATAGTCGTCGAGTACTATTTTCGCCACGAAATGCTCCTCTCGTGGAAGGAAACGTTCCGTGATATTAATTACGTACGGCCAAAAATTTCAATTTCGACGGAACTTCGTCGCTGCGAGAGAAACGAGAATTGGCCTCGTATCCATTGTTCTTTCTTTCTTTATGGTATTACTTTCGGTCACGAAATAGCTCGAGCCATTATCGTTAATCCCCACATACAACTATAGTAGCAGCGTACCGTTCCACGGTGCTAAGTAATTTATTTTAATTTCATGGAAAAGTGAGTAATTTAAATGTCTGGCCCCTCCTTGTAACGTGCAACCTCTAATTGGAACAGTAACAGAAGAATGTAACTGTTACGAACCACATGAAACACCGCCGCCGGTGTCTCGGCGAACCCAACAATCGTTTGTAATTCCCCGCTGCGGTTTATTTATGTATCCTGCCAAGCCCCCTGAAAATCGTAAAATCCGTTTAAGGCCGATTTCATACGCGAATGAAAACGCGATCGCGAAAGGGGATTTGTTCGCGGTGTGGCCGATACAAAGCAATCGAAAATGTCACAGGCGTGACGGTTCATGGATGGATGTTACTGGACCGGGTTAAGTGGCTTTGGAGAAAGCCAGCTACCTCCGCCTTTTCCTTATGAAGTCACGAAACCGTGCGGGTAACAGGTAAGAAGTCATCGACGTTGGCCTTCACCCACCGACTCTGTCCACAAACCGTGAAAATTTCCCCTCGAAATTGAACGTTTGAACGTTACACCCTCAATGGACTTGATTTTGGAATTTCATTTCGCAGAGATTGTTGACATTCTGGTAATGTGTTCAATTTTTAATACACCTGTAATAATTTATAATATTTAATCCTTTAGGTCTTGACCACTACTTGTATCGGCTGACATTGCGATTCAACATGCCAACAGAGCGTAGAAAAGTGGTACGCTGCAAGGATCTTATCCAGGCTAGAACGAGCAAGAGGAGAGACGACGCCGAGGACGAAGTGCGTCGGCGCCTAGCATGCTGCTGCGCCCTGATCGATCAACAGATTTTATTCGAATCGCCATCAGACTCGGGCAGGGTCACGGTCTGACCTTAGTAGTCTAGAATGACGTCACGTGCACTTTGTCCGCGCCATAGTACTCGACCATTCTGGTTACGCTACACTGCCATTTTAATTTACGTAATTTTCAGTCAAGGACTCTTTATGGTTATCAGCACTCGAAGCGAGTAGGGCACATTCGCAGAAATCTTTTGCGAATATGGAAACGTGCGTTTCGAATTTCCATCCGTCTTGATTGCACTGGTAAAATTTGAAGACGAAATCTGAAGACATTACGAAAATTTGAATCGATAATCACATCAGCGAGTTACTGTAATTGATGAGATTATCTAACTAATGTTTTAATTAATGATTATCAATTTTTTTGAACAATGATTTTTTAATATCATTTTCCGATAGGTTTAGTAGAATGTTTGCGACGAAACCAATTCCTTTTCGCAGTCAAGATTTTCTAAGACTCGGTAGATCTTAGGACTGAACAGAAGTCACGCGAAACGAAGAACTTTGCTTGTTCTTGACGTTCACGGGTTAACGAAACGTGCAGTAGGAAACAAAAAGTGAAACGTGCGACAGGTTTTTTGTGGAAAAATTAAGAATAGAAAGAGAGGGGTGGGGGGGACACGAAGGAGAAAGGTTAGCCGGCGGTTACTCGTGTAAGCGGATTGTGAATTCGTACGAGCAACGGTAAAGAAAAATGATGCGCGGAACGTGAAAAGACGCAGCTAAATTCTGACCTAGTTTTGTTAAGCGTGTCCTGGGTCATGACCATCGATTGTTTCTCCTCGTTCCTTCTCGCGGGTGTCTTCCCCTGGTTATCCGGGGTCACGTCCTAAATGCTTTGGGGATTTTTCTTTTTCTTTTTTCTTCCTTGAAATTAGGTGGACAAACAAACACGATCGATGGAATTTCATCGGAGTGCAGCAGGCCACATAATAACTCTTTTCGCAATGTTTGCGGTCCAAGATTCGTCTTCTCTTCGTTCCGAGTGAAAAATTCGCCTTTGAATCATGCGTTCGATTTTCTTCGATGCTCCACGTAATAAGTCGTCGATTCCTTTCACTGATTTTCCAGGGTAATCGAAGCTTTCTGTTCGACGAATAGCTGCAAGCTGTCATAACTAAAATATGGGACAAGGAAAAGAATTGTTAATGGTTACGGAGACATTCTTCGTACGTTAACGAAGGTGTGAAATTCAAGGTGTAACCTACTTGACGAGAGTCACGATTCACGGACCAACGTTCGTGTACATGTCTACGTGTAGCACGTTCTAAAGGGAAACGAGGAAAATCCTCTGCTGTTCGCGTTCGTCGCCGGCAAGATTAATTTCCCATGACGAGGATTCATCGCTTCTTTTCAGTAATCAATTCAACCACCGCGGAATTAACTGTACAGACATACAAGCAAGCACAATCGCACACGTACGCACGCACGCGGTGTATCTCATTGATGCTCGGCAAGAAGAGAGCACAAGCAGAAAAATATTTAGAAGCCCAGAGGTTCGTTCATAAATTTCTAGCCTTACAACGCATCCACGCTCGTTTCGAGCAGCGATTTCATCCGGCAGGTATTCGCCAGTCAATTATGTTCTCGGTCGGAGTATTTCTAAATAAATGGGATGCCACGTCGGCATCAAAGGAAACATTGTGCGCGCTGAAAGGTACAGGTCCTGGCCTACTTAGGGCTGAATCATGTTCACGATCAAGGATTGAACTTTATCCACTCTCTAAAGTGGTGTACACACACACGCACACGTTCAGCAGCGATAGCCGCGCGCCTGAAATGCATAATTATTCCGAAAGATCTCTCTCGCTACTGTGCATATACACACACATCGTTCGGTGTTCTAACACCGGCGACACAGAGATATTAGACGAGATCTTATCCGGAATTCTTCGCCACGAGGTAAACCGTAGGTACCGTAAAAGGTGGCCAAGTTTGACACACTTTGCGACTTTGACCTCGTGAGATTTCGAGTCTTCGATTTATCGCGACGTTTCGAACGAACGGAACGTGTGTCGCTTCGTGAGGAACGTTAGCGAGGAACCTTGGGCTCTCTTCGATTATTTCTCAACACTGCCCCGGAACAATTAAACACATTTGAATTTCAAATAAACGTGGAATTTTAATATCGTTCGTGGGAAATCGATGATAAGAACATTTTCATAATTACGCTCTTGTAGTTTCTTGTCACGAGTTAGATCTCGTTTCAACGGATCAACGTCGCTTGCCTGTCGGTTGAAAATGATAATTATCGCGTTCTCTCCGAGCGACATTTCTTGCTGCGAAAACCAAGGCAAGTTGGTAAAAGGATAAACAGATTCCTTTTACACTTGCGCTATCTGACGCTCCGTATCCGATCTGTTTAGGTTATAATTAGAAACTTTTAAAAACTTTTAAAAAGTGATACACGACTCGTCATACGCGGTTGACACAGATTGATGATCTGACTCCGAAATGAAGTGAAATTCGATCGATTGGGATTCCCGATCGAGCTGTTGCTCCGTTTTGGACGCCGGTTTTCCCTTTGTTCCAGTTTCACGGATGAATTTGTCGATGCGTCGTGCATAACGTCCGATCTCTTCGGTTCATTCGAATTTTCAACTATTGAATGCCAGACAAAACGATGCGAATTCTTTGTAATAAATTATAACATGGTTCACTGACATTAAGAGTAGAGATTATTTGGGACAACGATTCTGGATCGGTAGAAATTTCGAATCAACTTCATCGACGAAATTTATCAATCTCGGATGAAAGTTGCCGTGCAAAAGTATTTCTCGCCGCAACGTAACAGTTTGATGAATTTATATTAAGTAGGAAACGAGTATGCCGTCCGTTTTCTTTCGCCAAACGACTCGCGAGAGAAATTTTCTGTTTGCCACAAATACTCAAACAAAGGAAATCAGTTACTTAAACACTCTCCTACATGAAAACTTGGTTATATTTAACAGTCCTGTCCCATAATTTCTATCCATCTGTAGATCTGGGTTGTCGGATGGAATTTACCTACGGGGATCAATCACCTTTTTCCAGCTTCAATATCTTCTGTCTGAATAAACTTTCGACCCTCCACTTCACTCTCGTCGAAACTTTGCATTTATAAATAATCGCTATTTTTACTGTAGACAGGAAGAAACAACGATGAATCATCCCCCAAAACTCCTGAGCCTTTTAATCAAGGGACGATTAAAAAATTCTCACGATCCCTGGTTTTGTGTTTAAAGGAATTCGTATACTCGTGCAAATGTGTCTTACAAACAAATAAAACGCGAAAATTGAAGATGAGTGAAAATGCATCCGAGTGTGTCATAATGTTTCCAGCACGATTAGTCACAAAGTGTCAACCCCAATCTCTGAATCCCCCCTTTTCAACAGGCAAAGAAACTCTCAGCGTCAGCGTTCAAGTATATTTCACGGGCATGCAGGACGACAATGTAGCTGCGTATCTAGCGTTTCAGACATTCGATCTAGTCTCTGCACGAAGCGGCAGATAAGTGAGTGGAGGCTGAATGCATCGCGTTACGTTTCCTGAATGGACAGATAGAAGCAGGAGCAACGACGATGCCGATGAGTAGGACAGTGTGTCGCTGTCGTGCGCGTTGGGCCTCGTTCTTCTCCACGTGACCTGGTCACTGACCCACTTTGATTTCTCCTGGTTCGCTCTCTTTCTCCAGCTGGTGCTCCCCCCGTCTCTTTTCCTTCCTCCTCGAGGATGGCTCGCGCGTCGTTTGCGCCATCGAAGACAGCCTGGTCCCCACTTCTCTCCTCCGATCGCTGATCGTTCTTCCTGGCTCCACGTTACCTCCACCATAAACGACCTCCACCACTGTTCGTTCGTCGACCACCACCACGATCCCTGTTCGAAGGCGCCGCTTATGACTTAGCCATGCGATTCCAGCACATGCGGTGGCACGAGGTGCAACACACAACCATCAGACAGGTACCATCCAGTTGACTAACCGGATGGACGAACGGTGCGCGGAAGAGATTGGCATTAGAATCGCGTGAAAAGTTCAATCGAACAGGTTCGCCGGTTGTGGCTCTGCCAGTGTCATAGACTGTATGTCGTCGACCGTCGTCGACCCGGTTCCAACAAACACACCACTCGCTGTTCGCCGACAACAACAGCTCGAGATTAGAATATAACATCGGATGCCACCCGCGTGACATCTCATCATCCATATTGCCATACGGCCAGTGTACAGACTTGCTTTCTGTATCAGTCCGTCGAACTCCGTCCGTTTTCCTTACGTTACGCTAGATCAGTGCATGTTGTCTTCCTTCGTTGCTGCTCGTGCGGGATTCACATTCAATTCAATTCGAATTAGAAACGAATCGAAAGGTTGCCAATCCACTGGTATATGATCGCCAAGGCGAGGAACGCGGACGCGAGGGAAAGGGAAGTGGAGCAAGTTCAGTGAAGAAGTGCGACGCGTAAACAGAACCGGGGTGACAACGTGTGAACTTGACGAAAGACGTTCGCGCGACGTGAGAAAGGTCGGCGTTCTCTTCCGGGCAACGACCAACCGGACGTCTGCCTCGAGGATTTAAGTTATGAGACGGGTTTGACGAATCGACGAACGTATCATTAATACGTCGCATGGTAAGTATCTCTTCGAAATCAGCATTACGTAAACAATCGTGCATAACTGTCCACAAGTTCGCTCATTGCAAATTCCAAGATATCATTTGAAATATCTCGTATATTTCAACCATTCTGAAGTATTCATGTCCACCGGTGAAACGAAATATTGCTCAGCTCAGATTTTATTCGAACGATCGTCGCACGTGTGCGAGCTCCACACTGTAGACGATAGACAGCCACCTGGATCTTGCGATTCTCACGTGGAGTGACGCTTGGTTTCGTCGTGGTTTCCGTTACACGTCGATAGAGTGGAGACAATGCGATAAATATTAATGTAGAGAGCTCGATAGTGGCGAGGACGAAAAAGATATCGGTCAGATTGGGATCGTTTATCGGAACCAGGACGTGATGATCAGGAATCAGTACGGTCGTACGGAAAGGTAACCTGACCGTGGAGGCAGGAGAAAGCTGGGTTTCCGACTTTGGCCCGTAGTAAACGAGGCGATATATACATAGAAGATCATTTGGCATGCTCCGCTGCCTCACCGCATCCTTCTTCCCTTTTTTCTCCCCTTTTCTTTCTTCGTTCGAACGCTCCATTCTTTGTGATTTCATCCACGCGTCGTTACCTACGCGTTCCTTACCCTTCTTAAAGTCCCATTTCTCGACATTAAGCGAAACAGCCGAGTCACACGTAATTACATTGTGTACTGCTTTTTATAATTATTATTACCCTTTCACGCAGCCATCGAACGCAAATTCTCCAGCCATTATCTTTAACCGGGTCTCGGCGCGTATGTACAATCTCGTATGTACAATCGCGTGATTAAAAGTTAATAAGAACGAATTAATTTTAATTTAGATTGGAGTTTCACTTCTCACAGACGTCTTCGAGAATATATATATATTTGTATATTTGAGTAACGAGTTAACTCGTTTTTCAAACGATTTCGTCTATCACGCATCAACTCTCGAACCATCGTTAACCACTTCCGATAAATTGATCTTTGGCTCGAATTGATCGTGCGAGTAATGAGATTAACCTCGTTTCTGTCGAGAGCTCGAGCCAGAAAACATCTGACAGAAAGTTCGGTGATGATCCGTTAATGGATTTCGGCTACGGATGAACGGTGCTCGGTCGTTAACGTAGTAACGAGACGATGCTAGATACGTTCATTCACCTCTTTCTTAATTCACCGAAGCAAACAATCCTGATCGCTTCATCGTGAAAGTTCCCTGTGCCGATCAATTTCGAAACAGCGCCGGTGGACACAGTTCACAGCGCGTGAAGAGACAGGCTCAAGAGAGAGAATAAGATTCCTCGCATTGACCTCGAGTGGCGTCTGACACATCGGCCGCGAGTGCTATAGGCGCGCAGGTTCGTGTGTGCACCTAACTTGCGAGTTAGGTATGCCGCAGCGGCAGGTAGTGGTAAGTTGGTAACGGTTGTCAGCGGACAGCCGGCTCGTGTCACTCTTTCCAATCTTACTGCGTTGATTTGCGCGTTTAGCTTACTCCTCCTGTCGCTCCATTTTTCAACGCGCGCCAGTAATAGCGAACAGTAATAATAAATAATGTATGTAAAATAAATTTCCCATTGATAACGCAGGCAGCCTGTTGAATAATAACACGCCTTCAACACGTTGCACGTTGCACGTTGTGTGCTGATCTAAAAATCTAAATTGCAAAACCGTAGACGCAAAATAGTAGAGCGCAAAAGCGCGGACTCGTGACAAGTTGCGTGTTACTTATTATTATGATTTTTTTTTTTCAACGCAGTTGTTATTATTTCCTCCGTAATTATTCTCCGCCGCATGGAGGAAGCACCACTTTGTAATGATCGGCTTCTGTCAGCGTGACTAGCGTAGATTAGCTGGGTTAAACGACTGCTCGCGTTGCTTTTGCCGCCCTACATAACCCCGCCACCTCGTTTCGAGCCTCTTAAAATGCAGACGACGCACTGTCCCTTTCAAGTTATTCCAAGTATCACCTTTATTTCGGCACGTGCTACACGGTAGAAAGTGGTTATCGAATATTTCCTTCCGCTCCAGTTTACTCCAGTTTGCTCGTCGTCGTTCGCTCGTCAAATGTTTCCTCGGTCGGCACGCCGACATTTCGATACGGAAACACACAGGCGAACTATCACTTTCTACAATTCGTACGAAGAGAGATAGTAAGATCGACGAGATTTGTCGTCGTTCGTGTCGCCTCCACTTGAATCGAGGCGATCTGTTTTGCACGAATGATCAAGTACAAAGTGTTTGAGGCGTTCGAGTGAAAGCAGAGTGTATCTACAACATTGTTCGAGATTCCCCTTCTTGCTGTTGTTTATTTGTTTCGGCAATTCTTCGTCATACTTCGTCCGACAAATTCAGCCATCATGGGTCAAACGAAGTTGCTGGTTCAAAGTTACCGCTCCATAATCGCAGCGTGAACCTGATAATGCAAAAAGAGATAATATGGATGAATCGATCGAAAAAAAAAAAAAAAAAAAATAAAAANAATTGAAAACGAAATGTTGCATTGACAACGTCGATCTTTTAACGAGTTAAGTTTGTCGAAACAATTTCTTGACCACATCACCTGCGTTTGTGATCGTTAAATGCAGTTCCACAAACGACAGAGCAACAGAGAACAACTACATAGTTATTTTACAACGCAAATGAAGTTGGGAAAGGGTAAACGATCGTAACCAGATTTACGCGATCCGATTTCATGCGGAAGAAAGAGTGGACGCTGCCGCTGGAAGAGGGCAACGACGAGGACGTTGACGATGACGATGACGATGACGATGACGAGGAAGCGTCTCTCGGTTAGTAGAGGGCAAGCCAATCAGGTCACCCAGATCCAATAATGAAGAAGAGTCGAACTGAGCTTTCTCCCCGGGTTTGCGTGTACAGGTGTGCGCAGAATCTTGTGCATACCTGTGTGTTTACGTACATACTTGCACACAAGCCTCTACTCACATACTGACCAACGGCCAATAAACGCCGAAGAATTTTCAAAGCACTAGAGTCTATTCTTTCTTATGCCGCGCGAGCTACGACGAGCTCATGATCATGATCGTGCATATGCCACACAGGGTCTCCTCTCGTACGTGTCCAAGCAACATGGTCAACGTCCTTTCAACAACAAGTCAACGTAAAATATATCATCCTCGACACTGTACGCTGAAATTTCTACCAAATTCTCCTTCGTCCTGAAGTTGAACAAAATTTGTCCAACGATGAGCTGTAAGTCGTTTTCCTTGAATCTTTTTTTCAGAGGAAACGCAACGCCTTCGCTCGTAGAATTTTGCATATAAATTGAAATTCATTTAGTGCACACACACACTTTTCGTGCGTGAAACGTCGTGTTTCGGAATTAAAGAATCTGCTGGC
The DNA here is from genome assembly GCA_002806875.1 of Lepidotrigona ventralis hoosana. Lineage (NCBI taxonomy): Eukaryota > Metazoa > Arthropoda > Insecta > Hymenoptera > Apidae > Lepidotrigona > Lepidotrigona ventralis. The sequence goes on from NIPQ01112982.1 coordinate 11,502, forward strand.
ACGCTGATTTGAGAAAGATTTCTTTCTTTACAGTAGCTGTCTCGTTAAGTCCACTCGCCGCACATTTAGCTGTGATTTTGCTCGAAAGGATAACAGTTAACTATTCCGCAAGAATGGAAAGATCGCCGACCGATAATTGCCCTCATCTTCTGCCGATGCGTTTTTATCGTAATCGACAACTACGTACTTGAAACCGGAGCCCCAGAAACGGAACGGTTCGAAGGAAAGTGACTTCCGCGTATTTACGCGAGTGTAGCACACGCTCGTGAATAAACGACCATCAACGAAAGGGAACCATTGTCGCGTTGAGAAACATTCTTGCAAGACACCACGACGTATTCGCGACGGCCAATACGACGAGAACGATATAATCGATCTTGTTTAGTATCGAATACTGATACTTTCTCCGCGATCATGGTAACGTTGCACTCGACAGCACGTTCGCGTACTGGGATTTTGATTCGTAACGGCGATTTTGAACGTCCGTCAGAAGACGATGAATTTTCTACGCGCGACGCTCGCGAATCGCCGACAAAAACGAATTTCCAATGAACTGTCGCGGCTCCCGCGCACAAGGCAGCCTAGCCTTGCGTGCGAATAATGACCTTTTTGCGACAGAAAGGAAGAAAGACAGCCAATGGATAATGCAAAGCATTGATAATTTGTAATACCGGTATCTTCCTCCACTCTTCGACTCCTGTTGTTATTCTTGGAACAGCTTTCGTAGAACGAAACACGCGAAAAAAGAAAAAAAAAAAAGAAATCAAGCATCCAACTGTGCTCGGCTACTTGTGCGAAGCCATTCGAAAACGGCTCGTGAAATTTCCTTCAGATTTTCGCTCGTGTTCAGGCAGGAAGCCTCGGTCGTTTCGTCTGTGACGAGACTCGTTGTTACGAGACGCGGGATCGAATTTATCGTCGTTTAAGAAGGTCAGAAGAACGGCGAAGAATAGGACAGTGAGGGGGAATTGGTAACTGGGTTACCGGTGGCTCGGAGAAGCAATCAGCTTCCTCGCTCTCCTCGTCTTTCTCACGGCCCCTTTCCTTTTCCCATACATCGATGCAAGATCACGAAGCGATGGTCCGCTGCCCCTTGATGTTTCCTTCGCTCCTCTTCATCGTCTTCGTCGTCTTCGTCGTTCTCGCTTCTCTCTGTTTAGCATTACGCAGCCGTGTGATACGTAGAACGCCTCTGAACCGACTCTGGGATAACGGGATTTCGGGACACGAAGGGATACCGTGCTGCTCACCTTCCAGACACGCACGTGAGCGTATAAATCTCGGGACGTATCGTCAAACGAAGAGAAGCAAGTTCACACACCGAAGCGATGAAACACCGTTTTCGGATCCTCGTTGTATCTCTGGCTCTCGCCTTGTTTATCTTTTACCGCTGTCCTGATAAACTGTTTCCTGTATATAAAGTACGAAACTGTCACTAGCAATTTTTTTTTTTTTTTTTTTTAAATTTTANTACTGTTTCTCTCTCTCTCCTCCAGGGAAGAATTTCGAACATTGTATTCATCGACTTTCTTCAACATTCAGTAAAAGTATCACGCTTCCTTGTAGTAGATTCTGATCCAGACTGAAATCCCTTTCATATAGATATTAAATATTCATGATAAATTATTTTACTTTAGATTTACTTTTTCTAGATTACGCGTGCTTTCTCCATTTTTTCCTTTTTTTTTCTTTTTTCGCCTGATGGTGAAATATTACGTAATACTAATGGGAAATTTGGAGTGTATTCTACGAGGCTCAAATCTCAAAACAACTTGCAAATTAGAGTGAACTCGTTTGCAATTTGTATCTTTCGCGACGCAGCGGTACTAATTTCTTGTACCGTTACGAAAGACGCTGTACATCTAGCAAGCTGATTTGAAATGACGATTAATATATGTATCTCGTTCCTGCAGGACGTGATATTCGTCGTTCAAAACCACTTGGCTTTTTCCTCTAACAAGTCGATAAATACAGACTATTTGAACTACTTCTAACAAAACTGATCTGACTTTTCATTGCAGATGGCTGTCGGGAAGAAGATCCATTTATTACTCGTCATCCTTTCTTCAATGTCCGTCATTTCACGCTCTTACGTGCCTCAAGCTACAGGTAACAATTACATTATGTAACGAGTGAGTAACCATTAAGCAAGAATTAATCAGTTACGATACGTGAATACGTTGATTATGATCTTATTTTTAACCGTGAAAACACGAACGCTCCGAGTACAATCCGATGATATCCCAGAATAAAATTTGCACGGGATCCCACTCTATTACACTTCTTTCCTCTCCTCTACTACTTTGGCTTTTATAGTTTCATAGAATTCTACTAGAAAACACGAACGCTCCGAGTACAATCCGATGATATCCCAGAATAAAATTTGCACGGGATCCCACTCTATTACACTTCTTTCCTCTCCTCTACTACTTTGGCTTTTATAGTTTCATAGAATTCTACTTTATCTTCCCTCTCGACGTACACGAACATTTTTATATTAATATTTGTCTTGTTGTGCATCGAAGTAATCGTTCTTGGCTCTTCAGAAATTATGCAGGAAATTGTCGAGAAATGAAAATTGAGGAGTTCTCTGATGAAGAATCTATAGGTTTGTCTTCTTTCATGGATATAATTTAAAAAAAAAAAACTCTAATAATTAAATATTGCGACAAACACTACATTTAGAACATTTTACATTCTGTACATCTTTGCTTTAAAACTTCAAGCATGAGAACTAAAATTCTACGAGAACTAAACGCAATTTTTTACTCGATCTCTCAGAAAGC
>NIPQ01113024.1:0-14286 GCA_002806875.1 Lepidotrigona ventralis hoosana
AGCGAGAATACTTCGAACGAGCTAATTGTCGAGATTAGCGCTTAAAAAGAGAGATATGTGTTTCTAAAGTTACACTGTGTGATTCTAAACGTTACACGCGTTGAAAAATATTATATGAAATAATAAATAAACTAAACTCATATAAAATATATGAATTTAGTTTACTAAAAATTAATTCATAAAAAATCATCAAATCAATTTATTAATATACACAATAAATAAAAATAAAATAATTAATTAGATATATTATGTGAAATAGAAAATAGCAAATTAATTAATATAACAGTAAATAATTTATAAATATTGTGAAATAAATATTTTATAAATAAATAAATAAATATATATATGTATAATTTATTTATCATGTTTAGCAGAGAATGATAAATTAATTGATATATATATAAATTATAATGTAAATGTGTCATGTCTGGCATAGATGAATTAATTAAGTAAGAATTTAATGAATTTCTCAATAAATCTGCTAAATTTTTTTACCAAAAAAAGGTTTTAGAATCTTCGCGAATTTGAGCTGACGAGATTTGCACATTTGATATTGATAAAACCGCTCGTAATAACGCGTATCAAGGAAACACTTGAACTTCTTGTCAAAATAGAGTACAAACGAGAGGATCGATATCCATAGAAACTAAAAATTATTCGAGATATAGGTCAATAGGTCGATCCACTTGGTACAAACATTCGACTGACCAGATTTCTTAGTTGGAAATATAAAAAAAAAAATTGAGTTAAAAACTAAGTCACGTAACTGAATAAATTTGTTAAAATTAAACGTTACAAGTCAGCTGAATTTCCTCGAGGAAAACCGGACGAACGAGTCTGGAGAGTCCAATTAAAGATGGAATAGCAGTGGATACGTGTTCGAGGACCAACAAGAATCTCGTCGATAAGGCGTATAATTATTTTAAGCTGCGATCTTTCGCGCACCCACGCCGTTTTCCGAAAAAGTCTTCGCAGAAGACCAGTTCTGCACGGATTCTTGCCGCCACCTATTCAAAATTCACGGATGCTCGCTAAGATCATCAAGCTTGTAGCTGCAGCCGATAAAACAGAGAGAAAAGGTTGAGCTTCTGACGGTGGCACAAAGCTTGCACGACTTTACCAACGAGCAGCACTCGTCGCTTCTTGTGCTTTTCCAAATAAGATGTTAGAGATATAAGTAGATGTATATATGCGCAGCAGAACTTCGTTGAAATGCAAACTTGAAAATTTCTCTTTTTAACAAGAGAAATTTGACTGGAGGATTTGCACAAAATTTTATTTAAAACAGAGATGAAAAAGTAACAATTTCAAATGACGAGCTTCACTTTGCAAAAAATACACACAGGTGAAGGCTAACTTTGTATCCAGGTGAAACGTGGTAGAACTTCGTTTATAGAATTTCATAACAAACTTGTTATGAAGAATTTATGTAATTGAAATTCAACGATAATTGGAGCTTACCAATTATTCTCACTACTTATTATTTTTCAGCTTGAAATTTCATTATATTTAGAATTCTTTCATTCTTTTAAATGAATTTATCTGGCGAACGTTCGGTATTAATTCAGACTTACAATAAATGGATTTCTACTGTATCGCTTGCGCGCCTGTGTCTAGTCGGTGATATTACGTACCTCTTCCACTTGCGTTCTTCCACTTAATGAACAGGTGGATCTGTGATCAATTCTTTGTTATCGTGAAAGTCGATTCTTCTTTTATTATGATGTTTGTGCTGTAAATTGGTTATTTCCTACTTATTGAAGAGTGAGATTTCTTTTTTCAGTAGACACCAAAGATTGGTTTTTAGTGATCGATTCGGTAATATTAATAGTTCGAGTTTTGAATATTTTGAATAATAGAGCGTTCGTTAAATGTGTCTTTTTTCTGAAAATAAAATAATGTTATATATATAAATTCTTCTCGCAATTTGAGAATCATAATATACGATAAAATCGAAAAAACAGCAAAATTTTCAGGGGTAAATTCTAATTAAAATTGACATAATAAATAAAAGAAAAGTTTCATTATTTTCACTTTCAGTGTTTTCGGTTCGTCGTCTGTAAGATTATGTGTACATTAATATTTATACAAATCTTAAAACACAGAGTGCCTTTTCAATTCTTTCGTGAAACTTTCGCAAATTCTCGAAACTTACCAACTGCCGCGGTCTACCTGTGATAAAACTTTCGTACGAAACTTTCCAGTTAAAAAAGTTTCCCCGACGTTTAACTTCGCCGAATTTCGCTACGATTTTCCAACTCTTTATCCGCAATTTTCTCGGATTACTCGCTTATTCCCTGAACTGCTCGATTAAATAAATCTCTTACGATGATTTGTACCATTCTCCTGATCGTGAAAAAAAAGACGAAAAAATCAAATCGAATAAGAATTCGCTCATTTTACAGGGGATTAATTACGCTGAATCATAAATGGAATAACAGGCAAAAAGAATATTCCTGCAAATGAAAAAGCTGACCAAGAATTTCGAAAAGTTTGCGTAATTTTGTTATTAATCTAGCACAAAGGAATAAATTTACGTAATTTACAATTATGACGAAACGTAGATTATAAAACATGTGGATTGTAAAATAATTTAATAAAAGAAAACATTCTTGTTCGAATGACAAAATATTTAAATAATAAAACATAGAATATTCTAGCATCAGAGATTCTACTGTAGTCCATCTTGAACAATTCGTGCTGTTCTTGTAAAATCTTTTCTAATTTATAATTAAAAAAAAAAAAAGATTCTTGCTACGAAAGAAATATTACTCGTTTTGAACAGAAAAAAATTTGATAACTTTCATAGTCAGATTTTCGTTGCAAAGATCTGACCGTGTGCCGTGTCGCGACAAGCAAAAAGAAGCTCGCTACTTTATGTACTATTTAAGAAATAAACGAAGTCATTACTGCTGAAAAGGATTGCCAGCATTCGGGTGAATTAAACACTGTCGTTAAAGAGGAGAGGCGCGCACTTATTAACAGAGGAAAAATGGCCTTTCATCTCTAATTACTATAAAGCTCGTCTACATCCAAGAAAGAAATTTCAAGGGAAGAGAAAGAATCGCATGACTCGGCAAGTAATTAGTCATTCATTATCGTGAAAATGGATTTTTTCTAAAATAGTCAAAGAAGCTCAACGGTTACGAAGACATCGAGTACTTTTATCATCTGGAGATATTTTTAACTCATGTCGGTCTTAATCTGCCGCGAAAAAGTATAATTTTTTTTTTTTTTTTTTAAGATTGTAGCATATAAAATTTTAAATCTGCCGCGAAAAAGTATAATTTTTTTTTTTTTTTTTTAAGATTGTAGCATATAAAATTTTACTTCTTTTTAAATTTCATTTCTCTTTCAATAACAACAGTCGCGTCTCGTTTAAAAAGAAAAGTGTTAAACGTGTCGTTCATCGATCCAAAAAGTTTACACTGACAGAGAAATCTCTTTAGTTATTCACTAATATGCACGAACGTTTGCAAAAGAGATTGATGAGATGTGTATGAGAGAAAAGTAGTCGCTAGATACGAATCACGTGACTGGGAAATGAGGAATTGACCTGTGGAATACAGTTGACAAAGGAATCAGTGACAAGGAAACAGAGAAACACATTTGACCATGATACAAAATTAATGACACAGCGTTTCGAGACTCGAAAATATCGAGATTCCTGAGAATTTGAGAAGCACGTTCCAGATCAACACAATACCATAGTTTCGCATTTTTTTAGCTTTGAAGTATTCACGAAATTCACATAAAGAGAACTGACATAGGGTAAAAACAATTTCGAAATCAGTCGCGAGACCAGTGTTTCGAGTGTTCGAAACTCTCAAGAATCTTTCGAACCTCGAAGTACACTGCCGTTCGTAAATATTTGGACAGTTTGATAAAAAAAAATTAATATTTTTAACTTTCATAATGAAAGCATTGTAGTTTCTCCAATAATGATCTTTTATCTTTTATAATAACTGAGCTTACAATAAGTGATCTAAATCAAGTACTGAAAACAATATGTCTGTATCGATTTCAAGTTCTTTGTATATTTGAGTATATAATATTTTGTAAAATTTGTAGAAATTCATACGCAACAGATGAAGTTAAAATGACTTAAATCCAGCAAGGAAAATTTTCTCTCACCTTCAATGACTTCCTTTTTATTTGTAACCAATGTTACAAATTATTCTCTGATGTCGTTTAACACGATCCTCGAATTTTTATATCTCAAACTTGCACTCAGTTTGGCAAACAAAATGGATTTGCGATATTTCAGGAAGATCTTCAACACAAAACTTCGAGGATATTTCATGCATAGTAATAAAAATTTTTCTACGTTTCGTTTAAGCATGAAATATTTTTTATTTTTTATTTTGAAAGAGTGTATATTCAGTTTCGGTTAAGATAAATATATATAAATAATTGCAATACATTGGTTAACATAAAATCCGGGATCAAAATTAAATTAAAGGATCTAGTTTAAAATATATCTCATATTTTGACATGTTCATATACCATCTCATTCTCGATAAAANAGTTAAGCTAAATATATATAAATAATTGCAATACATTGGTTAACATAAAATCCGGGATCAAAATTAAATTAAAGGATCTAGTTTAAAATATATCTCATATTTTGACATGTTCATATACCATCTCATTCTCGATAAAAATTTTCGAATTTTCGCGCACCATATGAATGAAATTCTACGTCTCGATGGCCAAAAGACGTAATTAGTTTGATCGCTAACTGATCTCGTGACCTCGTTACATCGTCTGTGCATCGCGATGATCTCCACTCGCGTTTATCATGCCTCGATAACGACGACGGAAGTGGAAGAATTTACGCTTCCTGGCCGCGCCGACGACAACGATCGAATCTCCGAGTTGTGTCCATTAGTGGAAAACCGGTAAATAAATAAATATAATTTGCAAGGGGCGGCTATTCGATTGAGCAGAGGTAGAAAAATCGCTTGTAATCGAACCTTCGACTTTTTCTTTGCTCCCGGCAGGCCCGGTAGTAGTAGCTTTATTTTCGAGTTTGTCAATCCGGTCAATCTATTTATTCACGCGGCGCAGTGAACGTCGTAATTAGATTTACCAATCTCTTCGTCACTTGTAGCTTCTTGCTCGGACGATTGAACGAGATCAATTATTTCGTGTCTCTCGTTATATTTCAATTTTAAATAGAGCAGACGCGGGGAATTAAATTAACATTGATAATCAGTTTGATAATAATTTTTTATAGCTTCAAATGGCGGCCAGTAAGTGGCCAAGTGTCGGTTTCGTTTGTACGAATAATCAGATCTAAAGCATTAAATCGTGTAGTAAATAATGTTTGCACCAAACTTTTGTACGTGTATTTCTCTGTATATATTTCAAATGTTACCAATAGTTTTTTTTTATATTATTCATTATTTTATTTTGCTTTTATAATGCGGAGAAGTATATATCCCTAAAAAATGTAGTGGAATATCAATCAATCCTACTTTAATTCCATTTTTTTAATTGTGCTCACAAAGGTGTAAAATTCGTGTCGTGAAAAATTATGGTATTCTGGTATATGGAATGCTTTCACTTTTAATTCGTGCACGTACATTAATAAAATTCACTCATTTTACTTAATACTTCAAGCCATCGTAAATGGTCCATTTTATGGAAATATTTTCACTGCGTCTGTGTTTTTTGTCCGACGTTTTTGAGAGACGTTTCTTTTGTACGGAGAAAGCGAGCAAACGGAATGAAACAATGCCGATAACAGTAGCAAACGAAAAACGCAAATAAAATCCGTTTGTCATNCGAAATACTTCAAGCCATCGTAAATAGTCCATTTTATGGAAATATTTTTACTGCGTCTGTGTTTTTTGTCCGACGTTTTTGAGAGACGTTTCTTTTGTACGGAGAAAGCGAGCAAACGGAATGAAACAATGCCGATAACAGTAGCAAACGAAAAACGCAAATAAAATCCGTTTGTCATCCGGGAGGAAGAATAATAATCGGTTTCCTCGGTTTGGCTCGTTTGTTCTTTTTCTCAATTGTAATTCTCAGTGGCACGTTTCAAACCTCGTCTAATAGAATCAATCTTTGAGAAGAAAATTGACAAGTAACTCGACTCATCGCTTAGAGTTTATATTTTAATTTTTAAAATTATTATCAAACTGATTATCAATGTTAATTTAATTCAAAAACATGAGCGAGAAATAGATGTTCGTCTCGTCCATTAAATGTTACAACAAATGCTCTATTTTGGATAATTTGCATTTGCGTTTTGTTTAAATTTTCCAAAAGGATAACATATTTATTAACATCTTCGAATATTATTTCTTACATCCCCCGAGTAGTATCGTTAAAATTTACTGAAAATTTATTAAATCGATGACCAAAATATATTAAATTTTATTAACTTTATTTTTCGTCTCCTTCATAGAGATCAACCTATTAATTGCAACAGTAATTTGACAATGAAAATTACTGATCCTAAGTTGTAACATTATATGACACACCAGCCAACAATTAAAATAAGGCAACCGCCTCTCGAGGATTAAACTCGCTCAGAGGGCAATGCACTGCGAGACAGTGGTTTCGAAAATTGGAAATCGCAAGGACACACACTCTCTCTCTCTCTCTGTGTCTCTCCATCGCGGCTAATTACCATCCACGAAGCTCATAAACGTTATACGTGAATTAAATATCGGATTCCAATGAGCTCATTCTTGTCTCTCGCTTCTCTTTGAAGCGACAGATAATCGCGGCCTCGCCATTAAACAAGGTATTCAACCGTCCGAGTCTGGAGGAGCCTTGTCGACGTGCCAAGTGTCGAATGGCTAACGACCACTTTGACGAACTCAAGTCAAAGGTTAAAGAACGTTCACCTCGCTGTTCAACGAGAAAGGGAAAAGTTATTTCGCGGCTGCTGATGCTGGCAAATCAATAAGCGGTCCGCGCGAGAACTACAAAAGGCTCGCTAAACAGCAAAGTGGCCCACAGCTGTTGGGTGGTTATTTAGGGTGTTACGATTTCATTATTCATACCTTCCAACGAAATCGCCTACATAAACGTGCACGTGCGTTTGGTCCGCAACAATAAAACGCCTGGCAGCAATAAAACGCTAGAATTTGTCGATGATCAAAGCATAAAACTTGTACCGAATTGCGTTAAAATACATGTATTTGTAACGCAATAAAGACACTTATAATACAAGCTTCCGTTTATGTAATCATACAAATCTTCTGTTTATAAAGTCACTCAAGTTTCTCCAAAAAATGGAGAAACTTCCACGACAAATTATAAAGAAGCCACCGTTTTTTTAAAATGACAAAGTTTGTATTATTTCGATCAAAAATTGATATTTTTTCGCTCAACCATCAGTTCAGAAAGTACGTCTTTAATAAAGTAGCGAGGTGATGTATAATAATTAAACTGCACGAAAGTGCGATAAGAGAATTTTTTAGCTATCAACATTTCGGAGAAAATACCCAATGAACTCGTAATTGTTATAACATTGTAATATTGTTATAATCTCAGTATCTAATATTTGTGATAATCATATTAATATAATATAACGTATTATATATTACATATGTTACCATTACATTTTGTATCGTAGACTGTAATTAATGTTATATAAAATTTAATATTTAAAGTTCATTGAATCCCAATCAATTTCACGAAATTGTATTGTAGACCATATTGTCATTGTGTTATTGGCCGAAACAATTGAAATTTTTTGCCAAAAATTTAAAGTTAATCAAAAGCCAACAAATCTTGCTAAATTACAAAAAATCATTCTGCATTCGTAGAACTAAATCTCATCTAGTTTCTTTGCCCGCCGCTATAATTTCCACCGAACGAATCGAAACTTTCGAAAATTTGAAATTCGATCCCAATCAATCTTGCTGAATTGTAAAATTCCTAGAATTTGTAAAAGTTTCATGTCATTATTACACCTCGATACACGATCAAAATTCTTTTACCCAGAAGATTAATTAAATTAATTAAATTAATTGAAGATTTATTTCAAATTCGAGGAAATTAACCTTCTCCGTCCAATTTTTTTTTTTGTTGTTCGAAGACCACGCGGGTGTGGCCGTCAGTGAACAGCATAGACAGTCAGGCACCCATGAACAAACCCGAGAACGCTGCCGCCGTCCCATATTTCGAGTTATTGCCAGCGGTAATTGCAGCAGAATGAAATCGATGTTTGACCGACTTGCCGGGAGAAAAGAAGAGAGATTTGATCGCGTTTGCTTGCCCGCGATCGCGGCTCGTGCACCTTCCCCCGTTCTTTGCCGATTTAACGATCCTCCTGGCCGTCCAGTTCTGTAACATCGGCTCTCCACCGAACGGAACATTGTCATCGATCAACCGGTGACAGCGAAATTATACCACTGCCGTTTCGCCAGGCGCGTGATCGTTAGAGGCAACGTAGGCTGTTGCAACGTAATTTTCGGCCAATAATCTATTAAATTACGCGTTCGCGAAATTGATTTCTCAGTTTCTAACAACCATAAGAATTGCGAGCCTCACACGTGAAATTTATATTAACTTGTTATGGGCCAAGTAATAATTTATTGCGACACTAAAGCGATCGGTTGATTAACGATAGCAAGAATGCAACGTCGTTTGTTTAAATAATGATATAAATATTAAATACCGGCTAAAAATTTGAGCACACGTTCTGTGCGTGAGATACATCGATTTTCTGACATTAAACATTATATTAAATATTGGACTGAGTATGAAATATAAATATAGTGAAATTGTATCTGAACTTTCGGTCAGTGCTGTATATTATTATCATAATATTAAATATTTGCAATCTAATATAATAATATAATTTTATCAATTTTGTTTTATTCTTATCGAGTTGAGCGAAAAAAATTCGTGCGTTTTTGTCCTGAATAAAACCCACTGAATTTCGATTTGTTACAGTTACTTTATACGCTTTCCAAGTGAAAATCTTCAGATCGGAATTTTTGGAACCACTTTTGACACCGAGGCGAGTTTACAACTCAGTTGACAAATTAAAACTGTATAGAGTTTCCCTTATCCTTCGTGTTTCCTAAACCAAGCGTCTAATTATATTTTCGTAATAACATTGCTCGAGCTCGAAACAACGATCTCTCCATCTCGATCTCGCACACACATGTCGATGAAAATGTGGCGTGTCTATTGAAGGGTGTTATCGCAATCGCCATAACGACCGCATAAATAATTCATTCAGTTCTCGCACGAACGTGTTTTTCAGACGCGTGACGCGAACCCGCGAGTGTTGGCGACGCTTTTCTCCCAAACGTGTTGCAAGAAGACAAGAAAGAAGAAGAAGAAGAAGAAGAAGAAAGACGCCATCGTTTCACTCTCGACCGAAATTTCCAGCTTGGCATGGTTAGTCACGCGATCGCCAATCACCGATCTCCTCCCGGCCAAAAACTAGGACGATGAGACTTCGACGCTTGAGAATCAGTGGAAATATCGCGGATTGTTTCGCCCCCAAATACCGAACACGTGACGCGTGTCAAGGTTTACTCGTCCATCCAAGGATCGCGCTCAGAAATGTTGTGTTTTGTCTCTATTTCACAGCCACGATGATCGCAAGTGCACATATTTGCAGAATTACGAGCAATTTCAAGAAACGAGCGATTTTACGTTTTGCCGCAGCCAGAGGTTTGCTTCTTCCACTGGTTTGTTTGATGTTTTGCAGTTCGCGTGACGTACTCGAAGATTTATGCGTTATGTTTTATATATAAAATGTATTTTGAAATTTCGTTCAACACTGTAGTGAGACTCAGTATGATCGAGGTTAATTGTTTCAATGATATCGCGATATTTCTTTGATTCTACAAGTTGTTTTCACATTGCATTATCCGTAATTTACTATTGCCTTGATTTTCTCTTACAAAATCGTCGTTTTAATTTATGGAACCCTCGTCGCGTAATGTGCTCAAATCATTCTCTTATCGCGGAAAATTTCTTTCAATCTATCGTGTTTCTGCGATATAGATCATTGTTGTGAACACCACGAAAGTACCTAACTGACACGATAATCTTTTAATAATTAGAAAATAATCGGATACTGAAAAAAAAACGATATTTTATGTGCTCGAAAAATTAAATAAAAACGAAAATAAATTAAATTATACAATTCTAAAAATAAAATCACAAATTTATAAAATTAAATTTATTAATTATATTTTAATTAAAGAGCAAATGCTTTGTGATATAATACTTCAAGAGATTTTTGCGGCTAAACGACCACGTTCTCGCTTCGAGAACAGTTTTATCGTTTAATCGACTTTATTGACGGCAATTACGAGATTTACAAATTGACCTGTCGAAACGAAAATATTATTATCGTCTCAAAGAGATTATGGTTATCTCAGAGAACGTTACCGACGTTCGGAAAGAAGCCAGCAGAACGCGATGTAATTAAAGGATAGAACTCGCTAAAAGAGATGATCCGAGGAATTTCAAACAAACTGTTCCTCCACTTCCGGCTATTATATTCATCAGCCGTTTGTGAATCTTCTCATTCTGGTTACGAATCTGTTCTTCGTGGCTTTGAAACTCTTAAACCTCGATTACTATCATTAACTCGTCAATATTTACACAAATATCTTGGATACAAAATATCCTCATTATTATTTAACATTGCATTGCATCATTCGTTACGATTACGTTCTATTGCCTTAGTATTTATAAAAATATAAATTTACATAAGCATCACATGTTTACAGATAAACTGTAAAGTGAAAGTTTGCTTTAGTTATTTAATTTCAAAATGTATTCCATCTGTCAATAATTGATATTAATAGTCTCTATGAAATGCAAATTGAAATAAATCAAAACAAAGTGGCTAAAGATTACGCGACTTTTTCGATAAATGTTTGAATTTTTGAGCGTTAACTAGCATTGTTGTGTTACAAGACATTCGAATCGAAGTTTAAAAAGGAAAAGATGATGACGTATTAAAGAAGCTTGCCGATCTCGAATTTCTGTTCTACAATTCAGAGCAGGAAGTAGTTGATTTCGCAGTACGTTTTAATAGAGTTCGTTCAAAAACGAAACTTCAAATATTTAATAGCGAACTTGCGCCATCTCGTTTGTCAAAGTTCACGGGCTAGAACAGAAACTTTCAGCCTCTTGAATATTTCAGTCCCAGGGAGACTGCATTATTTTACAAATAGCAGGCTGCAGGGATGCGCACCCCAGTGAAATTTATCAGTGAGATTTATCCGTTTCTCGCGAAGAGGCGATCATTGTTGTCTCTTTTTTTTTTTAGTCTCGCGAGAGAGCGTCATCCGGTGGATCGATGAAATTTTGAAAAACAATGTAAAACAGGGACAAGGTATTAAGCGAATCGCTTGATGGATCAACGACACGAACCAAATGGCTAACGGGGGGAGCACCGGACGATCGATCTGCGGTCATAGACCTCGAAAATCCATCTGATAGCGCCAGAAGGATACTCCGGATAAATATACGCTAAACGTACTTTTGCATTAGCTAAATGCAAAAGTTCTGTTCGGAAAATAAACGAAAATAGATTCGTAATAGTTCGTCGTTGATTAACGAAACGATGCAATTTACTGTAATCCTTAGCTATTGAGCAAGTGAAGTTTTAAACGTAAAATTAAAAGATAAAAATTTCACTCTCAAGTAATATTATGCATGACTATAATTTGTATACTATGTTACAGAAATTTAATTAACTCCTTCCGATAGAGAAGAGTAATAGAATTAAATCGAACGAAAAATGTCAAAATTAAATAGTGAAATAAAAGATCTAAAGTTGTGTAGCCAATGATACTAATTAAATATAATTTTCGACAGTGTGAAAGTCTTTCTCACAAAATTTCGCGAGTTAATGTCGACATTTGTTTTTCTAAAAATATTTTCAACTCAAACATTAATCAATCTGGATATGATATGGTAACATAGTATTCAAAGTATTTAATTATCTTTGATGAATCGTCCTCTCAGCTTTGTAATTATGAACAGAAGAATGGAAGGAATCTTCAGATAATAAAATAAATAGTTGCGAATTGCTATGTACTTTCGTCTAATATTACACAAATATTAAACTAACATTAGATGAACATTTGAAAAAAAAGACAATATTCTGTACATCATCATCTTAGCCCCTCGCTTTACAATTTTCCTTTCAATCTTCTTAAATAAACATTAATTATCATTATTGTAACATCACGTTAGATGTAAAGCATTAAACATACTTATATAATCTTCACAATCGAAAGAATTGAAATTTCGAATTCTATAGCACTGGAATTTGCTTCTTCTGTCAAATCGAAACCATGTATCGTGTATATACGATATAAAGGGTTAAAAGCTTCAAAAGGCTATAATTCAAATTCATTTAATTCATGAATGTATATTACATACGTATACACGAACTGCGTTAATGAAACCAGTAAAAAGAACTATTCAATTTTTTCCTTGAAAATGATTTTCGTCAGTGATACTCTTCTTGCATCCGATAATACAATCGTCTACTGTGAAAAAAAAAAACCCNTTGAAATTTCGAATTCTATAGCACTGGAATTTGCTTCTTCTGTCAAATCGAAACCATGTATCGTGTATATACGATATAAAGGGTTAAAAGCTTCAAAAGGCTATAATTCAAATTCATTTAATTCATGAATGTATATTACATATGTATACACGAACTGCGTTAATGAAACCAGTAAAAAGAACTATTCAATTTTTTCCTTGAAAATGATTTTCGTCAGTGATACTCTTCTTGCATCCGATAATACAATCGTCTACTGTGAAAAAAAAAAACCCAGAGAAGAATATTTCNCCAGAGAAGAATATTTCCCGCTAAAGAATGCGTGTTGCAAAATTGAGTTTCAACAGTATAACCAAAAAAAAAAGAAAAAAAAAAGAAAAAGAAAAAAAGAAGAAGTAGAATAAAAATCGATCTAAACTTCCACCGCCGCTGTTGCACACCGCTATTCATTTCACTGACCTCTTGCATCCCTGTATATGTGTAATACATATGTATGTACACTCTCGTTCAAAAGTTTCCAAACACGTAGCAAATTTAGATTAAAAAAAAAAACATGATAGAACAATAATAGAATTACTTTTGATAAAAATTAATAACAGTTGAAAAGTCTGTTATCATGGAACAACTAACACATTGTTCTTTAAATGATCCCAAACATCCACTATCTGAACCCTAAACTAGCTCCTATATAGTACAAGGATATATACGTTAGTTAAATATTTAAAAGAATTAAAAAATAATGATGACAGTGTGTTAAAAATCGCACGATGGCTCTCACAATCACCTAATCTCAACGAAGAATTAAGAAACGAATTAGATCGAAAAACTATTACAGAATCCATGGGAACAATTGCGAAAAAATTGAGACCACCCAGGATTGATTCAATCGGCCATTTTACAATCTAAGATTTAATCAATCAATTCTATGATTTAAATGTTATGTCTCATGTTATTTATTGGTAAGAATCTTATCTTATCTTTTTAAAACTGCATTCTCGTAACAGATCTCTCGATTAAGGAATGATCGTCATATCATTGATACACACTTCATCTGAATTTACCAGATGTATTCGAAAACTTATGCCGTGGAGTGTATAGTGTTACAACCACCTGACGACACTTCATTGTTTTAACACTCGTGCTCCACATACACACACGTTCTCTTTCCACTTCTCTCTATAACGAACCCTCGCTTTCCAAGCTTTCGCTCAGATACTACGTTATCGTGTTAGACTGCATAAAGCCACAAATTACCTATACAATTCTCGACTATACAATTCTTCGAGTCCAACTGCGAAACTACGTAACGTCGCTGGGAAACGTTCAATGGGTTTACAGCGATGACGTTCGCACAAACGAGCGGGTTTCTTTACTGTCAACTTTGGGAACGGTGAATACCTTGCGAGTTTGAAGAACCACTAGACCGTAAATTGGCTTTGCAAATTTATTCGTGTTTCAATGCAGGGTTGCATATCTCTGGAAACGTTGATGCTCGATTTCGATCGAAATTTTGAAACGGTGAATACCTTGCGAGTTTGAAGAACCACTAGACCGTAAATTGGCTTTGCAAATTTATTCGTGTTTCAATGCAGGGTTGCATATCTCTGGAAACGTTGATGCTCGATTTCGATCGAAATTTTGAAAAGGGGGTGAAAATTTTAGATAAGAGTCATGTTTACGAGACGGATTTTTAGTGGCTCGAAATTTCAGACTCATAATTCTGTGAATTCCTTTTTTTTTTCTTTATGTTGTACTTTTAATCAGGGACA
>NIPQ01113034.1:0-14500 GCA_002806875.1 Lepidotrigona ventralis hoosana
CATCCTCGATTTCGATGATTTAATTCTTATTATATTGGTCATCCAAGTAAGTTGTGAAGCATTTAATTAGAGTTGTGTGTTCGATCGTCGTGATGTTTGATATTTATATTTTCTCATAAATTTTTTTTATCATTGATAAAACAGTTTTATGAGAAACAGTATTAATAATTTCTCTCTTATTTAAGCATGAATAATTTCATTCAACAAATATTTCAATTGTTTTCAAGACTTAGTAATTGAAAGATTATTTGAAGGTTAATAAAAATTAAGTTTTGACTTAAATTGAAAAGTTTTGATTGATGTCTTATCAGAAGCTATCAATTGGTATAAAATTCAGATCCAAAATCGCGGGATCCAAAATAGGCCGTTTTTTAACTAATTCTTTTAAATTTATAGACTAAATATATTTTTTTTTAATAATGAGGTCTATATAATATAAAAGCTATCAATTGGTATAAAATTCAGATCCAAAATCGCGGGATCCAAAATAGGCCGTTTTTTAACTAATTCTTTTAAATTTATAGACTAAATATATTTTTTTTTAATAATGAGGTCTATATAATATAATATAACATATGATATTGTACATGGTAGCATAAAATACGTAGCAATTCATGCGATAAGCACTAAATATATATTGCTGAATTTTGAATGTATGGATTCAAATTCTACATTTGAAATATGGAATTAAACATAATAACATATGATATTGTACATGGTAGCATAAAATACGTAGCAATTCATGCGATAAGCACTAAATATATATTGCTGAATTTTGAATGTATGGATTCAAATTCTACATTTGAAATATGGAATTAAACATTTATATAACTACAATTTGTTCCTTTTCATTTTTCTGGTAATCTTGGAAAAAAAATTTTACCATGTAGTGACGTAATTGTCTGATCAAAGTTTACTGAATAAATATTATTTTTTGTTCTAGTAAAACCTAACGTAAGACTGAAAGGATTATACAAATATATTTTATTCTTATGACATTGTTTGATTTCACACTATTTTTAATTATTACCGTTTATAATATTTTATAATTTTAATTTCCTAACCTCAAAATCACCTTTTTCCTTGAATCGAAAGACAGTGGTATATAACATAAATTAGTTGATTGTAAACACTCGCATCAAACTGTTTTTTTTTTTTCTAAGTAGCTTTCGTTGTCGAGTCGCTTGGTTGGAAACGTAATCTGCAAGTTACAGAAATCGCGTTTAGAATTAGATGCGTGAGGTATCTCTCCATACTTGTTGCGTTGGGGAGATTTCACTTTCGCTGCTTCTTCAATCTTAATAGGTAAATTCGCAGCTAGAAATGCAAATCAGCCCACGGTGAAATCGACAGCTAGAAAAAGAAGCTTCGATCGAAAAGAAAAGCGTAAAGCATAATAACTGACTGATTACATGTTCACTCGTAAGTAAGCGGTAATAATCTATTGTTTTTGTTACTTTCTACCGATAATCTTGATTGAGGAAATATGGGGAAATTTTATTTTGAAGGTCAATCTATTCAAAAATAAAGAATTTTTAAAAAATATAAGATTAAAACTTTAAGATTAGAAAAATGAAAGTAGGTTAGGTGATAATAATAATTAAAAATACCGGAATAAAAATAATACATCGTTTTACATACTACACTTTAATATATTGTCAATTAGTTTTAAATTTTACTGCAATATACATTTTTTTATCCTGTAAAAGAAAGAAAAGCTTTAATCTTGAATTTAAGAATGATAATTTCGAATGTTCAAATGTTATAGCTTTTCCACTGATTAGGGATTAACTTTCACTGAAAGATTTCCAAAATAATATAGAAAGATATAGCGGGATATAAAGTGATATGTGATTAATTTGTATGATTAGAACAAAGAAAATCAAGATAATAACAAAGGAGAAAACCGGTTGTCTATTATCAGATATTTTTTCCCTTTTTAATCAATTCGATTGAAAGTGCATACATAACAATTCCTATCGCTTTCCTATCAAAAACATTTGATAAATATTTAATAAATTCAAAATTAATAACAATTTTTACTTAAATCCGTTAGATCTGAGAAAATAAAATTTGCTTCTCTGTATAACATAAATTTCCATTGTATTATGAAATCAAAATTTGAATTCGAAATAAAGAACTATGTTATGTTTAAATTATTATATTATAATTATTATAATTAAATTATTAAATTAAAAATTATAATTAAGTTATTATAATTAATTTAAATTAATTATAGTAAAATTATTGTTGCTTCTCCGCAGTTGTTGATGAATATAAAAATAAATATATAGTACGAAAGTCTTTGTTATTATTAATCGTTGTATATTTTCTCTATTCTCTTAAGTCTGTATTTCTGTATATTTTCTCTATTCTCTTAAGTCACATTGACCTCGAAAGTGAGGCGATCGCAAGTTCAAGCAACCGGTACAGAAGAAAGTGTAAATTAACTTCCCCGATCAAGTTATGCGTGAGGAACATGTTGAGCAAATTATCCACATCAACATGTACATNGTATTTCTGTATATTTTCTCTATTCTCTTAAGTCACATTGACCTCGAAAGTGAGGCGATCGCAAGTTCAAGCAACCGGTACAGAAGAAAGTGTAAATTAACTTCCCCGATCAAGTTATGCGTGAGGAACATGTTGAGCAAATTATCCACATCAACATGTACATTGACATTTGGTTGCAATAAAAATGCGACTCGTTACCAACTTCCTGTTTAGATTAGTTTATAACCCAACTTCAGTTATAAATTTGAATTTCCCGCGCAATGTGTTGTGTTTTTCTTTTGTTACTTTCAGGAATGAGATAAAACCGCTAAAGTTTTCCATATTTTCCTAAACATTCTCACTCAAACTTGAATAAATAAAAAATTTCGAAAAAATAAATCAATTAATTTGATAAAAATAATTTTCACGATCTTAAGATACATTAATTCACAAGGAAACTTCCAAGATATATAAATTTAAAATACTTGAAAAGAAAAAACACTTAGGAAATGAAGGAATAGTGCGTCGTAACAATTATAAATGAAAGTTAGACCACAAGGTAAATAACAAGATATTGAGAAGCAAGAATTACTTTCAAAGTGAGACTTGTTAAATCTACGTAGTACAATCACCTTTCACCTTTTAATGTATATACAAGTTAAGAATATCACAGGAGATTGTTTTCCAATCTGATTTGTCCACTTATAGATCATGAATATGGTATCATTTTAAAATAGAAAATGCATTTCACATTATAGAGTGTCTATGTGAAGGAACTATGTTAGTAGAGAAATCCGTATCAAGTCAGACAATGTTTTCATTGGATAAACTTTTTATATGATTATGACAAAATGGCAAAAGGATCTTCTCATTCCTTAACATTATATTTAAAAGAAATAACAAATCAGTCGCGACATCATTAATTGGTTATAATGAACAAAAAATTAGTGTTCCCATGATTTAGAAGTGAAGTATTATGATTTCCACGTGTACCATCTTATTATTTCTTTTGCTATTTTTGTTTTGGTTTCCCTCTTTTAATTGTTATTAATATCTCGCATTTGTTGATCAATTCTCAATCGAAATACATAGATTCTTTCTCTATCAATGATATCAATTATCTGATGATGATGAACGATAACGAAAATGGTTTCACAGCTGTAACGATTCAGAGAATGGCGATGATTTCGACTGATATATAAGTAGCCATCTAGTCTCGAGAGAAAGGAAATGGTACCCACTCTCTATCTGACAACTTTTCCCTTCGTTTTGACCAACCGTTTGCCAGCAATTGGCTACAGCAACAGTCTGGAAAGCAATTTCACTGATTCCACTATTTAGATCAAATGCCAGATACAAGAATTTCAAATTATCCTTCAAATTAATAACGATTTATTTAAAAAAATTTTATTTTTCCATTTTGTAGACAAATTGTAACAGAATTGTTACAATTGGAATGAATTTATGGACAATATAACGGAATTTAATCATTTATAATATCTCTAGTTGATTTGAGATGTAAGAGAAATAAGAAATAAATTTTCTTCTTGCACTTGGAAAAAAAAGGAGTTTTGTTATATAATATCTTTGTTTAGATTACACATGTGTATTCTTATTTTGCGTTAGGAAAGTAGCTGTACGTGCGTATGCTTGCAAAGAATGCATGAGAAAGTGTGTATTTAAGAAAAGTGTGCACTTTTTAGTCAGTCATAAATGAGTTGTGAAAGGGAATATTTAAAAAAAAAATCAATAAATATATAATCTCTCTTTCTCTTTTGTACGATTTGGATTATAATCATTGCAGGGAGTGTTTCATACTTCTTTCGTCATTAGAAGTGTATTGACTACAGCTATCATTATTAGTATATATTGACTACAGCTATATCGTTGGAATATAACTTACATGTAACAAATGGGCTACAACGAATGTAACATCTGAATCTTAGAAAATATACTGTTCTATTCTTTGTTGAACTGTACTTACAATTAGCAAGTAAACTTGAGTTTTTTAAAGTCAGAATATCACCAACAGGAATAATATATTATTCAAATATATATATTTATTTATTTATTTATTTAAATATATTAAATATTATATATATATAAATATATAATATATAATATACTTTGTATCAACAGGAATAATTTACAAATATACAGCAGACTGTGACATACTCTGAAGCTATAAGAGTATTTTTAAAAATGTATTTCACATTTCTATAAGTAGTATACACCAAGATTATCCGTCACTGTCGCGATGCTTATAACGCATGTAGTTTCTTACTACTAGCAGTGAAGTTAGTATTAGCTACAGTACATGTAATAGATTCATACAGTAAATTCTACTTGTTTCATACACATCATCGGTTTCATAAAGGATAATAAGGATTAGGTTTGTAAAAATTTCTTTACTGTATACATGTATCCACATATTTTTAGAATATTCTTGACATTTATGCAATACAAAATGAAACTGCATTTTTTATATTTTATATTTTATGTTTCAATTAATTATGAAACGGAGATGATACTTCTAAGAATCGAGATACACGACTAAATTCCAATTCTGAATATTTTTATAACGTAAAGTATTACGTGAAGCAAAATTTTTCAGTTTCCAACAAATGTAGCAAGTAAGCTTTAATACTTATAATTTAATATCTAATACTTAGAATTTCTTTTTTGTCTCAAAGAATTGTTTATTAATAAATCATAAAATTAACTGTGCGTAAACATTGTAATACCGATAATGACGAAGGATGACGATTTTTAAACAATGAGATATTTATAGTTGATTTTCAGAACAGACGACAAATGTTTGACGAATACAGTTAAATATTAACTCGTTAATGCTAACCACACACATTCCGCAATATTCGTTTCCGTGATATGGGCATCCCACGAATTCAAAGTATGTCAATAGGTATTTAGCATTAGGCCTCATTCTCACGGTGCGTATCTTACAGACATTAGATATTATTTATGTATGATATGACATACTATAGGAATGATCAACTCGTATGATTCAATACTACTTGACTATCTAACGTAATCCATGGATCATCGAATTTATTTAATAATTATTAAAAGAATGAGATTGTTAAATTAACCAAATCTCAAAGATCATATGCTTAAATCATATGAGGGAAAGAAACTTTAGTCAGAATGAAATATACTTTAATAGTTATAGTTCAGTCTTTACTAAAAAGGCATTGAATGATATTATAAGTATAAATTAAAGTAAAAATCTGACTTATAATAAATTAGTAATCTAAATCATAATAAAAAAATTATAGTAATGTACAGATGACTTCATTTAATTAATTTAACTAATTTAAAGTTCTAACTAAACTTATAATTTATGACAAAGAACACGTATTTAAATTAATTATATGTTATAAGAAAAACTCTTTCCTAAAGTATTATACATATTTGTATATTTTAAAATGTAAAGTATATATAACATATGCCTTTGGATCTCAATTTTAGACAATTAAACAGTAAATATATCTGAGCTTTCCACTGCAACGCGATAAATTTTAATAATGGACAATATTAAATTAAAGGTAGGGAATAATGACTAACATAAACACTAACATAAAATGACCATATAACATTTTTATATGCACATGATATTTACTTCGCTTTATGATCGTGAGTACACGTGTTATTCTAGCACAGAAAACAGAATCACTATTTTTCGTTCATATGATAAGCAGTATCCGCATACTTATCTCTGATACATTATCTTATTATAAAGTACATCTTCCAGTGATTAACTAGCTGTACGCGCATACTTAGCTTTGAATCATGTGAATTGAGAAGACTCTATACAAAATTTGCATGTACCAAGTAATTTCAACGAGTTAAAATATCTTTAAATATATATATATATATATTTTTAGAAGATACGCATTGTGCTTCTATAAATTAAATACATCAATTTTCATTAATCTCTCTGTATGTACGTTTTTTCAAGAAAAATTTTAAGAGTTTAAGAGTCGAAAATCCCTAATTAAGAATTTAGAACGGAAAGACTTGTTAATTGCGCATAACAGAAATAATTTAAATAACTTAAAAAAAAACGGAACCGAAGGAATTTTCTATAACGAAAAATAAAAATTGAAGAAATTGTTATTACTTGAAATCAAAATATAGTTGGAGAATTTCTACCAGTTGATGTAGAATATGCTTGTGGAATCTACGTCCAACTTTCTCGTTTATCATTTAATGAGAAATATAAGCATCTGGAAACCTCTACCTATATCTAGTCTCATAATAAAAAAACATATATGCACATTCCAGAATATTATGGTTGGGACTTGTACATGATTCTGTGTAGAACAAGTTTGATACTACGTAAATTCTCTTCAAAGTATGAATCTTCGTGTATAAGTTAAGCAGTTAACTTGCTACTTTTAACTAAAAAATTGTTCACCATATTATGCTTGAAGCTTGCACTCTAACTTTTAAAATATTGATTTCGTATTAAAGTTATAAATAATGAAGAAAATATTGATTATGAATATCGATTATGAATGAAACTTGATTTTTTCTTAAGTAAAATTAATTTTTTGTTTTCGCATAAAGGTTAGAGTTATTGCACAAAGATAAAGATATGTAAAGTATGTAAATTTTTCATCGAATATTGCAAGTTTAATAGCAAGTATGTCGCTAGGCTTGCAAATTTTACGGGTCATAAAAAAATGCAAACGCGGGCACATCGCGTAATATTGCATTATGATTGGCTAATTTCACAAACAAGAATTATAGTATTTTAATTACCAGATTTTTTTACTCGTTGTTCTTGCAACAAATGTAACGCACATTTAAAACGAAAAAAAAAGTTATCATAATCAATTTACAATTGCATCCTTGTAATTTATAATTTAAAAAAATGATTAATAATAAACTTATTAAAAATGTATATTTTTTTTGGTGATTATTTTTATCTGACAGATTAGAGTATGAGATATATATGAAATATGAAAAGAAAAATTAACAGATTTGAAGAAATTTTCATTCAAAAAGATCTTCTTCCTTCTTTCCTTTTTTGAAGTAAAAGACGAACAGAAGTATTTTCTACAGGAAGTACGATGTATGATTAAGTAAAGAATTATATTTTCACGGTTGTAAAATATGTTTAGAGTGAAGTCTCGTGGTAGCTTGTTAATTGCAACTTTCTCTAATGCAATATCAGATTTATAATATATCAAATATACAGAGTCAAAAAAACAAAGAAAATAGTTTTTATATTAATTATTCCATTTTGTATTATTATTATATTATAAAATACTAATCTTTCTTTTTCTATATATCTTTAGAGCAGTGTATTTAATTTATTTTCCAAATACTTTTGCTCCGATACTTTCACAATTGCCGATAATAAAAATAGCTGTTTCAAAAGAGTATATATTATGACTCATGAAGCATTTCTATCAAGACTGCATTTTTTGTTCTCTTTTTTATTAATATTACTGATATATTTTATGTTATACAAAACTATTACTAAAATTGAGTTTATTTTTTGTGAGACATCTTTTAATTTAGAATAGCGCCATTGTCGAAAATAGAAGTTTAAACAATTAAGATTAACACGTACACGACACTGTGATAATGAGAATAGTTAATACATTGTCAGTAGTAGCGACACCTGTTTCACTGTTTCGTGGGCTATGCGTATGGAAGGGAGAAAGAAGTAAATCCGGATGAAAGTTCGCTCCGGGCGGACTTAAGTTCTATTGATCTCATTTTGCCTATATATATAACTTTTTTTTTTATCTTTTACAATATATATAACTTTTTTTTTTTATAAATTCTCATTAATCACAAATGATTATAACGATCATGATAAAAGTCGCGAGTCATTACAATAAAGCACACATCATTATTTCAAATCTAAATTGTTTTAAGAGAATTTGAGAAAACAGAATTCACCAAATATTTGGTATTTTATTAATCGCCTCAATGAAAATATTGATAGGAATTTCTTGTACATACAAGTATAAAAAGTTTCGTTTTAGTATATGTGTTGATAATTGTTCGAGTTGAGCTTTTGTGAAAGCATACGAATAATGGTAAAAATAGAAATTCCTCTTCGAATAAATTGTTCCCCTTGAAAATATGTAAAATAAGAAGCCTGAGATGATTCCTTGAATTCCTAAAATTATTTGTTTCAGGATAATAAACTCTCTAAGAGAAGAACAATTATCCTAAAATTCACAGAACCAATTGAAATTGTATCGAATGTATATTTCCTTGACCGAAATATGTTCAAGCCGAGTAAAATGACGAAACGTGAAGGAAAAAGCACAGACAGGACTATGAGCACGCGTGTACACCGACGAAAGTAACTGGCCGCGCTTTCTCCTTCTGCAGTCAGATTCCTTTGATTCTTTTTTTTCTTTTTTTTTTTTTTTTTTTTTTTTTTAATTTTTTTTTTTGTTCACTTCTTTTCGTCCTACGCCTCCAACTTTTGTCAAAGCACGTTTTATCCACGTAAACGTGCTTATCAGCCGATTATGTTCTATTCTAATTAAAGATAAGAAAAAAATGTTAGATGTTAGCCTCGTAGATGTCCTATTAAAAATTTGTAAGAAAGACATCAAAATGATATATAAATTTGTTCAATTATTATTATATATATATATTATATTATTATTATTTTTATTTTATTTTTTTATTATACTATATTATTATTATTATATTTATGAAAATTTCTATAAAGACAAATAAACAGATGAAAATACAGTTTTATCTTTTAAATAAAATCTTTTAAACAGTACTCGGTTTTGAATATTTTTGTACAATTTTCCATATTATACATAGTCTGTACATTCTTGAATATTTATTACATAAAATACACGTGCAAAGAGGACTGATAATAAAAGAAAAGTGTATATATGTGAAAAAGAATGAGATATGAAAAATATGAAATTGCATAAATATTCTCGATTTATTTATAATTATCATACGTATCTACTATAATAAAAAATTAATTATTAAATCGACTAAAAAGTTGATACGCACATTAGGTACTTAAATGTTATTGTGTATTGCACCTAATATGTCGATGATGGTACCCAATAAAGAAGTATCCAGATCAGTCAACACAGCAATAATTTCAACGAGATAAATCGAAACTGGTTCTTCCTTTCTTCCATGTACTGATTTCTTGAGACGAGCACATGCTGTACGTTAGTCAGTGTTTTACCTCATTTCCTCATACAATTGGTTTAATTATTCGTTATAGGAAATTGTATGATCGATCATTTTTAACAATTGTAAATCTAACGAATTATCTTAAAACACAGAATACTCGAAATTTATGGAAAACAAAAATTTTGCTCAACGTGTTCATCGATATTTAACATATGTTATTTGTTTAATTTATATTGTACGAAATATTATATCGAAATTTATATTAAATTGTTTATCGTATCACGGATGAAAAAGACAAATTAACTTTGTATTTAGATGTGTTTGTACATTGACAATGAAACAATTGTGCCACGTGAGAATTTGCAAAATCTGATTAAGAAGTCCGCGATTGAAGTTCACATTGAGGATAATTAATTAAATAAATTTATATTCGATTTCGAGTTAGTTCTAAGAACATTTTTATGGTGAACCGAAACCATTGAATTCGAATATTTGAAAACGTCTTTCCTTGACTGAAGGACCACTGACCTGTTTTAATCCATCGCCCCGAAGACAAGTTTTATGTTTTGTATCGCTTTCTCTTGGATCCATATTTACATCCTCGCATCTGTCTGCGCGACATCTCTTAAAGTGCCGTGAAATAACTCCGTGCATTCCTCTATAGACACTTCCGCCTCGTAAGAATTCATTTATAATCGCATATTAACTTCAATCTACTTTGAATCTACAAATTCATTTTCGATTTTTTTTTAAAAAAAGAGATGATTTTTAGCCAAACTCTACTCCATTTAATACACATCTAATTTCCATGAGGTTTTGGTTTATTTGATGTAATTCTTTGTCAACCTAAATTGTTCCTTTGATCTTTCAATCACACATCAGAATCTTCAATTAATATCTAGTTAGTTTCTAGATACTTACAATAGCATGAAGTTCATTTATTTTAATTTTTATCGTATTAAAAATATTATTAATACTCTTGGTCGTAGTAAAATATAAATGAAAATTTTTAAAACGGTGTTAAGCGCAATATTTACCTAATCAACTTTTCAGTCGATTTAATAATCAATTTTTTATTTGGCAACGTAGATACGATATGATAATTAATGAATAGATCGAGAATATTTATGCAATTTCATATTTTTCATATCTCATTCTTTTTCACATATATATACTTTCCTTTTTTGTTATCAGCCCTCTTTGTGTTTTATGTAACAAATATTTAAGAATATGTATAATATGGAAAGTTGTAAAAAAATATTTAATCCGAAAACTGCGTGTCGTCTATTAATTGAAATTAAACATTCGTCGTTTCCAAGAAAGGATCCAAAAGTTTAAAATTATTCTACGATTCTTAAAGTTTCCGCGTCGCATATTTACCCTACGTTTTTACACCGTTCCTTTCCCTCTCTCTCGATTTCCAAACATTTGTGTCTGACAAATCGACTAGAAACGATAAGAAAAAAAAAGAAGAAAATTCTGGCCAAAAAAAAAAAAAACATTCTAACCTTCAACTTAAAATTGAGGTAATGAACCAAATAGTCGTGTGCTCTGGAATTCATCTGATTTGCTCTGTTGACCATAGCGAGCATCGGTAATGCTTCGTGGCCAAAATCTTTCTTGTGCATTCACTCTTTTGCTGATGCAAGTTTTTCTCAGTCATTTTCAATCCACTTGTATTCTTCTAACATTAAAAAAATACCTCAAGGTTGAACAATTCTCATCATTATGATTTTTCTTCACTTAGCTTCGCAAAGTATCCCTTTTGTTTGCTAAACTGACTCTAAGATTGAGATATAGAAATCTGACGACCGAGCTTTGGTATTTCATTCGTCGAAAATTACCGTACGATCGTAAATTCATTCCGAAACGAAATTCAGCTGAGATTTGTATTGGAGGGAAAAAAGATAGATAGGTAAAAATGTCTTAAATAGATAGGTAAAAATAGGTAAAAAATTAAAAAATTAAAAATAGGTAAAAAATTTTGGTAATGTCATTTCTCGCAGCATCATGGATTCGAGGAGAACTAGCTAGCACTCCCTTCGACTAATATCTCCCTCGTCCGCTGCCAATGGCAGAGAGGGGAAAGCAAACGAACCACGCGGGGTGGGATACGCGCGTTCATGGTTTTGACCGATTCTACAGCGATCTATCCCCACGGATCCGATGTAACCTCCGAGGCAGCGCGGAGGGGTTCCTGGCCTCGTTTAACGTTTCACGTACCGATGAAATCGTACCACCTCCGGGAGCGTAAGCTTGCCTTGCCACCAGCAGAAACATCGGCGGACGGACGACACCAAAGTTATAAAGTGGACCGGCGAAGAGGCTACGAGGCGTTGCCACTTTGCCGATCGACTTCGTCGTATAACGATCCTCTCCTCGTGGCGAACGAGCAAAAGCACTTGGCGGCACCTTCGCTGGTGTCCGACTAAAATAAACTTCAAAATCAAAACGTGTCATGTCACTTTGACAGAGCCGCGACTGCGCGTAGGAGAGTAGATCGTCAGAGTAATTAGACTATCGACTAGTGAACCATTTCTCTTTGATATATTCGACGTTCAGTCTATCCTTCGAGTATTCTTTTTTTTTTTGTATTTAACCGTACTTGAATTGTATTTGACGTACGTAGTTGGTGTGTGCCGCCACGAAGGACAAGGATCACGAGAGTATCGTCGTTAACTTTCTTGACAAAACAGTGATTTACGAGGTAAGACAGCCTTCTTTGAACCTTGCTGTGCTAGAATCTATTCAACCGCAACGTTGAAAGCTGAGCTTTGCGCGCGAGTGTGAATGAACTGTAATCGGAGGTTCGGTGAAAATTCGTGTGAAAAATATGTAAGCTAAGTATTTTTTTTTTTTTTTATTTTTTTTAATAAATTANTATTCAGAGTATATTTGTAGATCGTTTTGCAAAAGTAAAAATTTGATGCCGGTATTTATGATCGAAATTCTATTTTCTATATCTCGAGTACGTTTCAAATAGGGGTGTATACTATACTAGAAAGCTGTAGTTGTCTTCGGATTTCTTGTCAAAAACTAGAAGAATATTATTGTCGATTTAATAATATTGCTTGAAACGGTCAAAAAAAAATTCGAAGTCGGTGTTGAAAATTTAAAAAAAATTATTAACAAAAATATAGCAACAGAAATGTATAATTTTAATTTTAATTGTATTAAAAAAAATAATTAAATGAAACAGTAAATTAGTGATATAAAAAGGAAGTCGGTTCCAAAATTTCTACTGAAAGTATAAAACGCCAAGTTAGAAATTTTTAAATAATTACTCGAGAAACGATAAATTACAATAAAAAGAATTAAAATTTAATAACAAGTGCGAAATTTATAGAAAATTAAAATGTGCAAAAATACATTTAGAAGAAAGAAAAAGAAAATGATGACAAACAGAGGATACCGTCTCAATCACGTCTAGAAATTAGCATATTGCTCGAATAACTTGTATGTATCATGTGTCGATTGTGGGATACCCACGGCATGTTCCGTTGCTATAGCAAGGAAAGTGGTTGTACGTGATTTCACTCAGCTTCCAATGATTACGAATTGATTTATCAAGGGAGACTTTCTCCTGAGAGATCATTTGTCTACTATATGCCAGCAGTTTGAAGTTCAGTATATTCGTGGCCGCATCGTGTTAGACTGACACAAGATATAAAAATCATGATTTATTCTCAACAGAATCATGTAAAAACGTCGATCAGTTCCAGTAGTTTAATCATAAAAAACTATTACAGCCGAAGAAGTTTTAACTTCACTTCTCGGTCAATTTAACATTTGGTTGGTTGTTGGCTATATTAAATATCACACTGAGAATACGGAATTTAATAAGCAAAGCTCAAGAATGTTAGATACCCCTTGGCAAGAGAAGGTATAAACTTCGTGAAGTGATATCCAGAAATATGATCGTACGGTAATTCCAATTACCTTGCCACAAATAATAAAACCAACAATAAAACGATTATCTATGAAAAATGAAATCGGAAATGTGACGTGAATTCTTTTTATATGAAACTTAGAATTTATACATGCATTTAGATAAATTTCATTTACATTATTTCGATTGAAAGGTGGCGAAATGATTAAAATAATAATAAAAGTAAAAATAATTCAAGGAAAATTTTCATTTGCGAAAAAAAATTGAATTTAATTTTATTAGTACGAGTGTGCTTAAATGAATTTGTATTACTATTTATAGTTAATTAATTATGCGTCAATTTATATTTATTATCATTAGTTTTATATTATTTCTTATTTTCACAAATATGAAAGAAAATTATAAAATCTCACATCGTGGGAAAAAATTAATAATAATTCTACTATACTTTCCAATTTCCAAGAAACAGTCGAGTAAAATAAACAAATGTATTAATAAGAAGCGCAAAAATAGTATCAGGTTAATAGATTCGATCAACGCTCCGTTAAGGTGATTTAATTAAGACAAGATGAAAGTTAAATTGTTTGCCATACGAGGAGGAGTACATCCACTTGCACTTGCTACAAGTTCACGGTGAAGTTAGATCGTAAATGAAAGTAGGCATTTCTAGATTGTTGTCGGAACATCGAATATCGGCTTGAACAGCCAAGCAGTTGGAAAGAACCAACGAAACATGTTCTCGCGCAGGCGATAGAAGTGATAGTTCAGTTTGTCAGGTTATAACGTGAAAGTTACATATGACGTTCAAGTGAATGACCGGATAACGCGCGTGAAGTTCAGTAATCCAATCGTAGAATAATGGTACAACGCTTGGAACGGGAAAGATTTACTTCTCATTGAATTTATAATTATACTGCAATAGTAAATGGATGTTTTTTTTAATTAAGAATATAACAT
>NIPQ01113040.1:0-35073 GCA_002806875.1 Lepidotrigona ventralis hoosana
ATTAACTAATTCAATAAGATATTAACAAGATACTGTAATGATAATGACGAGTATAATATATTCTTTATAAACGATTAGACAAAAATATTCCATGAGAAAGTAAATTATTAGCATCAATTATCACACGATTTATTTCTGTAAAAGGATCAAATATAGTAAACATAGTACTGTACAAGAAAAACGTGTTGCAGATTTTTAACAGGGAAATTAATCTTAATTTTCTCCATGATATCTACAATCTATCTGTGGAAAATCTATTAGGCTATTGAACAGTTTGTGAACAAATGAATCATCAGCTCTAAAGTTAAGATTGAACAATATAGACTGATGAGTAGAATATATTTTTCTTAAATGTTCCGCGCAATGTATACTTTAATTTATAATCAGTAAAATTTACAAAAATCTGTTAATTTTCAAATATTCAAAAAAGAAAAAAGAAAGAAAAAGAATATTTCATATACTTCACAGATACTGATTTATTTAACCGCGCAATGTATACTTTAATTTATAATCAGTAAAATTTACAAAAATCTGTTAATTTTCAAATATTCAAAAAAGAAAAAAGAAAGAAAAAGAATATTTCATATACTTCACAGATACTGATTTATTTATTTTGGAAAAGATTAGAGAAAATTATAATGTTTCCTACATTTGTTTGATGAAAAATATAAAAAATCTAAAATATCACTATTGAATCAAATTGTGTGAATTATATTCTTGTTATTCAACTCACACAATATTCTCAATCAGAACAAGTTTCTTTCAATATTGATTGTATATAGATTTTCAGAAAATCTTTTTTTCGATTTATTTGTATACTTCTTTTAAAAAATATTTTATTACAGCATATATTCTTCCAAACAAATATTTGTATTGTATAACATATATTCTTTTAAACATTTCAGAAATAGTTCAATT
Source organism: Lepidotrigona ventralis hoosana (assembly GCA_002806875.1). Lineage (NCBI taxonomy): Eukaryota > Metazoa > Arthropoda > Insecta > Hymenoptera > Apidae > Lepidotrigona > Lepidotrigona ventralis. The sequence goes on from NIPQ01113040.1 coordinate 919, forward strand.
TTTACTTAACATTAATTAAAATTCGTGAAATGTTTAAAACTCGTTCTTTCCTTCTTTTGAATATTCAAAGTTTGTATAGTTTCTGTGGCATAGTTCGTCGTTTATATTAAACGTTAGTTAATTATAAGAACAATTAACTGAATATCTACAGGAAATAAGTAATAAGTATATATGGATATTTTCGTTATTAATTTCCAAATTATACACATTTCATATTCTTTAATTACACAAAATGGACAAAATGGATCTTTTCTGATGCTCTTCACTATATATATTTGTTTAATAAAAGTATATGTTGTTTTTAATATTATCTCTAATTTCTTAATTGACGGATATCTTAATTGACTCATCATGAACAAACGACAATATTTTGTACTATGATAATTGTGCAATCAAGAAAACATAATCGTTGCTGCTACTTCGATTAGAATTTCAGTGAAAACAGAATGTTCGAGGGCCGCCATTTAGAATGCTTCGTATTTCCTATATTTCGGCATTTTCTCACAATAGCTCTGAAAAAGAATTTCATTCGGTTAAATGAATCGTAAACGCATACTTGTGTATACATGTATTTAGAAAATGAATTGCATTGCTATAAAATTATACGTGTCAGAATATCTAGAAACGTATTACACCTAGAAAAGTAGGACGCTCGCGAAAGTTTACAAAGACGTGATAAAATGCTGACGTGATTTATTTACATGATTTATCGCGTTAAAACAAATGATATGAGAATGAATTCCCTGACCGTACATCTCGCCGAATTTTGAAAAAAAAATTCGTCGTGATAGTTGCCAAATTTCTGAATATTTCTTCGTTATTAAAGGAGAATATAATACAATTTCACTTTTCACGACAAAGAACGTATAAGCGATTTTAATTATTATATTTATTATTTATTGTTTGTTATTATATTATGAAGTACAGTATTATGGTTACACTTCATTATTTGAAACATGTTCAGCGGTGATTTTATTACACGTTTTGTACGTTACTTTATTACTAAAAATGTTTATTACTTGAAATTATTCAGAGCTGTGTGTATCTCGTTATTCTGATATTATCGTTTACTTTTATCATTTCTGTAATTTAATTTTTACTTTATCGTATTTATAATTCGTGTCAATTTTGTAATTTTCCTCCTCATTTGTTCAAGAATTATTCACAGTCCTTTTGTTCAGTGTGTAACTCGTGCACTTTTTAATTGTTACGCATTCCCTGTATATTTGGAAATATACGGAAACGTGCGAGGCAGCTAATACAAACTGTAGCAATAGCAGAGAGAACCGTCGAAAGAGAAAAGTGCATCTGTGTCGGGGCTTTCACTGTGTAGTTGCTACGCCAAAATGAAAGCCGAACAACTCCGATAAAAACGAAGCCTTTTTTAAAGAATTCTTTTTTTTTCTTTTTTTTTTTTGCCCCTCCACCAGACAGAGTCTTTGACGATGAATAACGATCCATTCTTTAACTCCGATAAAAACGAAGCCTTTTTTAAAGAATTCTTTTTTTTTCTTTTTTTTTTTTGCCCCTCCACCAGACAGAGTCTTTGACGATGAATAACGATCCATTCTTTCGCGAAAATATTTTTCAAAATTGCAAAAACAATTTCTCCGCGAAATGAAGTCGCGCGTCGTTTATTTGCAAAGTGGAAAATCGTGTAAAAAACATGAATTTTCTACATGAGTTTTATCTGGAAAATCGCTGATTTTCGGGCGAGCGTAAAATATTGAATAAATATTGGAAAAAGCTTAAAGCCTTCGGACATTTTGTGAAACGAAAGAGATCAAAGGGAAATATCGGAATAGCAAATGAGCTTTCGCAGTGTCAACTTAATTTGAAAAAGCCTCGTCGACGGCTGGCTGTGCACGCTTGTTCGTTTTTTTTAAATATATAGATTTTAACGTATATCGAATTAGCGCGACGATAACAATAATTGGAAATATTATATGTAACATCGTGTATTTTTTTTTTTTTTAAGGATGAAACTTTCGAGACTTATTCGTAATAACTTTATAAAAGGGAAATTGTACAATTGTAAAATGGATCGCAAGAAGAAAAAATTCACATTAATATTTTCAAGTCTTGGGACAGTAATTAATTTATATTTAGAAACGAAAACTTGTATACTTCTCAGAAAAATTGATTTCAACGAGAGAGAAGATAATTCCTCAGACTTCTGAATGATGATGTAGAAAACTTTATTACGTAGAAATTCAAAGAAATTTGAGAAAAAAATCATTTGCTTCTTTAAATTATTTCAAGGTAACATCGGTACTATTTAAATAATCATTTTTCAAACATTTTATTCTATCGCTGGTATAATCGACGATATTCAAACGACAAAATCAGCAACTACTTGAAAGAATTATCGGATTTGATGTAAGAAGATATTTTACTTGATAACTACATGATGAAGTAATTTAGAGGAAGATCATTTACTTGTGGACAAATGTAAAATTAAATAATTAAATAATTATTTCTTTGCTCAAGTAGAGTCTAATCGCAGAGTTTCGATGAAAATTGTAAAACAAGTTCAGGTGAAATAAAATACGAAGAGAAAGATCTGTGAGTGAGAAAGACAAGTGGACAATTACGAAGGGGTGTAATTGCAAAAAGTTGAAGGTGGCTACAGTTGAAATTACAAAGTAGAAATTACACTGGCCTCGACGATCGAAGATACACCACGGTCCAAATATATCGTCCAGATTACGTATGAACGTAACTAGAAATTAATATGAGTAGATAGGACATCCCGATAAATTATTCGTATGTCTACATTATTCAAATGCATCCTCATCCCGATTGGAAATTTATTCATTAGTGACATAGGAAACCTTACGCATCATTCCTCTCTGTTATCCGCTTTCCGAATTAAATTCCAATCAAGCAAGTTGCAATGGCAACGTGAAATTCATTCACATGCATTAGTGAAATGTGTGCGGTCAAATTAAATTACGAAGAATATGTAATCGTAGGGAGAAAGAAATAAAAGGAAAGTACCACAGCAATGTACTCTTTTTATTTATATGAAAAAAAATTTTACCAGAAAGCAAACTTGGATACATTTGCGTGTAATATAATTTCAAAAATGATGAACTGAATAATATATTATATCATTGAAAGTTTTATATTATTTAATAATAATAGGTTATTATTTCATTATTTTATTAGCGAATAAAATGATGTTGATTTCATTTTTTATTTTAATAAATTTTCTGAAATACTTTTCAAATCATAGATTTCAGATAATTTTACGGTACGTTAGTTATCATTTTGTTCGAACAATCGAATTAATTCAAAGAAGAAATTACTCGTAAATAATATTATTTTATTTTTGTATTTCACTCTCTGAAATAGCATAACAAGTAATAAATTAATTGAAACAATTCATTATTTTAAATTGTCATTTTGTATTTAATTGACTTGTAGATTCAAATCAACTATGCAAGATGAGTCAGGTAAATCATGTTTCTGTTTTAATCGAAATCAGAGTGAAATATCATAGCGTGTTTAGATCAAATGAACGCTTGTTGGATCAAATTCATGCTTATTTATTACAATGCTCATCTAGTACAATTAACGATATCAATGCGGACAACTTGAATTAAATTAAAAATAAATAAAATAAAATAAGTGATTATTCGTATCTCTAATCTTTTTTAAAATAAACAGCAATAAATCAACTACGGTGTAATAATTCGAGGCAAATTTTTATCTTTAATCCAAAGAGAACGTTTTGAAGCTGTTTGTGTTACGCTTGCAGGTATTTCTCTCTGGTAGCTCGTATGAAGCGTGAAATTCTATAACGTGATATATTAACGAAAACGCTTTGGAAATTTAGCGAAACTGTTAGCCAATTACGAGCGGGATATGCACGTGATCGCCAAAACATTGGTGCCTTCATCAGTCACGAACAAACATCGGTGGCAGCTGATTTGCTAATTGCTTCCATACATCTGAAGCTGGCTTTCGGAATCCGGGGTACAGTCATACAGAACCGCTAATCTGGCCGCGAATAGCCTAGATAAATTGACAATTCTATGATTAATCAAATATGATTGGATCTTATGGGAAACTTGATTAGAACCGCAGATGGGTTTCTCTTCTCGATCGATTATTACAAATATCTGTTGTGCTCTGTCGGTTTACATTTTCGCGCGAAATGACGCTCTTTTTTATTTATTTATTTATTTATTTATTTACTTTATACGTTGGTGATTGATTATTCGACAGAGTCAATTGCACAACAATTCTCAGCAATATTGCAATTAATCTATTAATAACGTTTCATTTGCCAATTTTTGAAATTCGTCTGTGTCATTGACAGAATAGACGAATAAAAATTTTGCGCTGACGTAATAGATAAGTAAAGAATTAGTATCATTGAACTAATTGTGAGATCATAATAATGTATGATAACGTTAACTTTTAAAGCTGAATTTTACATGTACAATTTATTATTATATACATGATATAAAAATACAGGCTCTTTTTTGGAAAGTAATATTTTATACAAAGTAGTAAATAAACCAATTATCTTGTTATTGATTATGTGATTACCTGTGTCAGCTAATACTCAGAGGATTAATAATTCCGGTTATGAATAAGAATTTCACTTAAAATATTTTAAATTTAATACTTTAAATTTTACAAAATTTAAATATTATGTATTATGATTATGGTCGTCGACGAACTAAAATGACGGGTATATTCGTCAATATATAATTGTTGAATTAAAGAACTAAATAATATTTTATATAATTTTTGGAAAATCAGTAATTTTATTGTTAATTTTTTTATTTAAAGAAAGGAAAGTGGCAAAAAAAAGGATAAACTAGAAATTTGATTTATTTCTGTCTTTATTCTAAAAATTGCTAGAAAGTTATCAAACTTTCGTGCAATTAAATAAATATTTTCTACTCTCTATTATAAATAAATTGTAAACAAAGTAGAAATTGTTATTGAATATTTTCTTAGTTGCACTTTTTCAGTTCCTTTTCATTTGGTTATAGTATTTCGCAACATCCGAGGCTTACAAAACATTTTAATCAAAACAACAAAAAATAATTTCTTTAACACAAAAAAATTGCCCATTTCTTCCCGATGGAAATACTCGTCGAACGCTTGAAAATTAACAGGCTGATTGTAAAAGTTTTCACCGTCATTTTCTGGAACTTTAGAAAGCCGGGAGTGAAAGAGGGCCAGCCAAAGGAGACAACGCGAATAAAGCATAAAAGTATGCAACGTTAAGAGATAAAAAAGAGATAGTTATGCAACGAGATGTTACTCGCCAGATCTGAGTAACACCGGTTGCGTACTTTATACGTCTACATTAATACTTTCGCGAAAAGTATGCCCACTTAAGATACGGGGAGAAATGGATATAAGTCTTGTTTCTTAAGTTTCTCTCGCTTCGCTGGATTTTCATCGTTCCAAAAGAAAACTGTGCTTTCCTCTCTCTTTGCATTGAAACGCAGCGTGATCGTTATAACGACGCAGCAACAGACGATTACTTCCGCTTGAGAATGCGCTCGGCTAATACGCTGAAAATTGAAATCACCAGCCGATTTCTTCTCGGTAACGCGTGCACTCTCGCCGCGTTTGTTTCGCTTTTGGTTAATTTTTCATTGTCGCGAATGTTTCCCCCCGGTTTTTCCCCCTTCGTGTCTTGCAACGAAGATTTAAAAGGGCCTGCTAATGTTCCGAAAAAGGACGGTTTACCGAGGCGCGCCTGGTCGAATAATTAGCCGGCGAAAATAAGGAATAAAACGATTTCGAGGTTAGGACCAACCTTCCCCCGATACTTAAGCAAATCTGGCGTGTAACAGGTTTAACGTGCTGGCTAAATAAAACGCCTATGGAGGTTTACTCGTTTAAATAAATTTGAATTAAATTAAATTAATATTAAGCTTAATAAAAATAAGTAATAAAAATTAAATTAAATTAAATTATTACAAGATTTAATGAGAAGCTATAACAATAACTTCATTTGTTTTAATTGTATAAATTGTTCAAATGTATAATAAGATTTTTATAACGACCGTTTGCTTTTGTTGATTATTAACAACTGAGAGTACAATATACTTTCTGCTACTTTATGTTCTCCTTTCTTCATTTTAAGTCAGCGTCGCCGCGTTTAAAATCGCTTTTGAAAATACGTGCGCCGCCACACATCGTACGCTAAAGCGGCAACTCATTACTCGTTACTTGTTAACGACGTTATATTACTACGTTCATTATTTATTCGAAATCTCAAAATTACGTGATATATCGGTCATTTTATTTTTGCACGTTCGTTGGATGAAAAAAAAAAATGGACAGATTTTTATATTAGAATTACCTAGAAGAATAGTCAAAATGATCATTAAATGATAAATGGAGTTGTCTGAATATGGAATACTTTTTTTATGCACTGTTTTAACAATTTTCAATGATTTTATATTACAATTTACAAGGTTTGCTTCTACAAGTTTTATACAAAGTATTATAGTTTTCCTAGAAATTTTGACTGATAACAATCAAACTTAAAATACAGTAACAGTTTAGACGAAATTTATTATTTTTATTGAGATCCTCATTTCTCATATGTATGGAACACTACGTAATATCGAATGTATTCTTTTGAAGATGGAATTATTTCTCTGATGGATATTTCGAAAATGGAAAGCATAATGTAATGTACTTTTTCTTACAACCATAGACATGATTAATAAACATTACAAATATGATATAAATATATAAAGTGGAACACAAATAAGTAAATAACACGAATAAGTAAATAACACAAATTTTGTAATTGTCTTTGTTGGAAAACGAAGCAAAATCTATTATTTTCATACAGAATTATTATTATATTATTATCTATTATTTTTCATACAAAATCGAGGAGAAATGTAGTTATCTATCAAAATTAGTGGATATTTTTAAATCAACGTCGGTGTTTTATTTTGCAGTAATTATTGTTGATATTTTGAGCACATACATATACATGTTATTTTAAAGGATCCTATACACTTCACATTTCCGACATTTACTTTATTTTTTCGAGAATTCAAATATTTTAAAAATACAGGCAAGAATGATTTTTCTAATATGGAATGTCACGTGCATCACATTATACAACGAGATATCTCGTCCACAGGATTTTGCACGTTTTAACGACACGAAATATCTCGTCTACATCAAGACAATTTTACACAGACAAGGTTTTTTTTAACATACAGTATATATCTTTGATATTTTTGTTAACAAAATGTGCCGCTAGAGTTGAAAATAATATTCGTGAGAGGAAATACTATTGGCTTATAATTGTTAGTGCCAAGTTATACAAGAAGCTATGGAAGAAGCTAATTGAGAAAGAAACTTTATTTCTGAGTATATTTCTATTTTCACTGCATCAAAAATTTTTCACTGCCTCAAATTATTCCAGTACGTCAACTGTGTATTTGTGAATGAAAACGTATTTGTCAATTCATTTGATACAAGTCTTGTGCTTTAATTGTCTAATTGTATCATTCTCTGTTATTAAAAATTGGAGCGCTTAGCTTAATTTAATGTCGATTTGCCACTCGTAAGTGTTCAGAAACGATTTCCGAATAAAGTTTATTGGAAACGTGTTCGTTTCCACTAGAAAACTAGCCGAGCTGTAAATTTATCGTGAAAAGCGATGCACGCAAATTGCGGTTATTTCGTCTCCCTTGACGTTTCAATATCACGCGAAAATGGAATATATTTTCAAATTGATAACGCAACTCTCTTTGAATATTTGATTCTAGCTTCCAGAACGATTAATAAGTCGGGATTCCATCAGCTCGGAGGACCGTGTTCAAATATTTAAGAAAAAAAAAAAAAAAAAAAAAAAAAAAAAAAAAAAAAAAAAAAAAAAAAATTTTTTTTNTGGCTTATTAATGGCTAGAAAGAAATAGGGGAGAGAAAAATAATGTACAGAAGTATCCGGAGGCATTAAGCTAATGCAAATTGTTATTAAGAGAACTTTCTCGTTATCTCTACTACGCGGAGGAACGATAGATTTCATAAGGAACGTCTTAAGAAGTAACATCATACAGTGGATAACTTCGAAACTTCGAATAAAAGTGGAACTTGAGAATTTTAAATCGAATTGTCAGAGGGGAACGTTTTCAAAGTTCTGCGCAGCCGGGGCGAACTTTTTCACAATTTTCAAAATAACGAGAACGGTGAAGTTAAAAAGGCATAAATACAACTTCTGCTACACACGTTCGAGACAAGAATTTTCTACGAATACGTTGCAAAAAAGGAAGTGGAATAAATTACTTACGTTCTTTGCCGATTTCGATGATCTTGATGAAATATGTTGATGAAACTCGTGATTCCGAACGTGAGTTTTATCTACACATGTTACTCGACTTTAGTTCCTTGGATATTTGTAAAAATGTGCTTCTCGATTTCTAACGAGCAAACTTAAGTGATTTCTTTAATTGTGTTGGCGAAAATTTAAAAACGTGAAGAAATCCTCAATCTAATTATCACTGTATAAAGCTATAAAATATTGATAATATCACTTGAACCTATAAAAATTATCAAAAAGTTATCACATATATGTACACACAGAATTTAATTTATACAGATTCATTCAATTTTATATGTACATATAATTTATATACGTATTTATATACATATTTATATATACAAATTATACGTACATATAAAATTGAATAAATCTGTATAAATTTTGCGTGTATATATATATGTGATGACTTTTTGATAATTTTTATAGATTTAAATTATATTATCAATATAATAATTTTTATAGCTTTAAATATATAGTACAATAGTGATAATTAGACTAAAGATTTCTACACGTTCTTAAATTTTCGCCAACACAATTAAAGACATAATAATTAATATATATTATTATAATTAAATTATATTTAAAAAAAAATAGAAAACACTATAGTACTAATATTTTGTACAATAATTTTCATACGATTTTTTATCCCACAAATATTTTGCATCGCACGTAAATTTCTCAATTTTCTGTAAATGCGGAAAAATCCTGCTATCAGGCAGCACAACAATCGAATTGAACAACATAAAATGGAATCAAGCATCGCATAACGCAATGAATAGATAAAGGGTGAAATGAAACAGCCATAAGATGTTGCAAACAACGCAGTAAATTCAAAGTAAATATCGAGGGCTCTAAAAACTATCAGATTCATATATGTACAGGGGTTGTATGAGGGGATCTCTGTTTAAAGAAAACTGCATGCTCGTAAATCTGTTCACGTATAATAGTAAACTGGGAATGCAGTATTTCGTCAGGCGCGTTTATTGCTACAGTATCCAAGTTTAAGAACGATTTATTTTCAAGGTATATTTATTTTCAACTATCTCTGATTCTGAATCGCGATAGACGTATCATAAAGTCGAAACGTCGTGTGACAAAAGATATACAGAATGTATGAGACGAAAGTCGGTGAATGTAATTTTATAATTAAATTAAATATAAATTTATAATTAAATTGCGGGTAAAATTGTCGAGAATGCAGTAATGCAATAATTGTAAAATTTTAATATTATATATTATATAATTCTATATATTATATTATTATATTGTATTATTATATTATTAGAACAATATATTATAATATTATATAATATAGTTTTCTTGCTTATCAACATATCAGGTTTATTACTATAAACTGTTTTACATCCTCAGAACAGAAATGTTTTCTGTCATTGCTTTCTTCAATTCTTGATATTGTTCTCTCTTTTGTTCTTAATATTAACTCCCAAATAATATCGTTCAATTATACATAACTATAATTTACAGTATTTGATTGTTATTATTATTATTATTATGTTATATTGTATTATATCATTGTTATTGCTTATATATGATTTATATGTTTATATTGTTACATACATTTTGCTCATATTATCATACATTCTCTGTGATGAGTATCAATAAAACTCAATTAAATGAAAAACTCTAATTCTAAATTTGAATCTAGACTTTTAAAAATTCTAAATTTTTGTCACTTTCAGAGTCACGTATTGGTGACACTAATTATGAGATAACCGTTATCAATCTATTTCTTTACATCACGCGTATAGTAAGTAGTATAGTAAGCTACTCTTCTTTGAGCAAACGTAAATGATTTATCGTCCAAATAAAAAAAAAAAAAGAAAAGAAATATGACTCAAGTAGTTAATTAAAGTTAAATATGCAGTGAAAATAGTTGAATCTATGCCAACAACTATAACACTATATTTATTATCAGAGCGGATAATTGAACAGTTCAATTGCCAAATTAACTCCACGGACTAGCGAAACTAACGAAATTAATAAAACAGTGTATACATCCATTTTTAAAGTTCTTTTTAAAATTTAAATTCAAATGGACAATGTATTATGTATCATTAGCATTAACATAGCATTTATCCGACGTTAAAGAAAATGCATGAAATCGTCAATTTGCCAGATGAAATTTCGTCATTATTCTATAATTATTAAGAAAATTTAAGCACCGGAATTACGAAAAATTCGAAAAATTCGTATCATCTTGGAATAAAATCGGCTTTTAAAATAAATTGTTTATTGCCCCACGACGAAACGAAATTTTGTCATTATTGTGTAATCATTGAAGAAAATTGAAGAAATTTCGAAAGATTCGTGTCAGTCGCTCCTGTGGCCTTTGAATGGCTCCTCGTACGTCAATTGTACATTGATTTTATACTATTCAAGTATTGATAATAATATCTCCGTAATACTAATTTATTCACGGAAATACGAAAATAGCTGAAATAAGTTTCCGAGAGAAATAATTCAGTTCACGAGTGATTCGACGTGAGCGATGAGGCGAAAGGACATGGCGGTATTAGTAGATCGTAGGGAAATAGTAACAGCAGGAATTGAAGGAGGAACGTAATCAAATACAGACACGGTGTTTTAAATGAGGCGTGGAAACAACGCAAGTGTTCCATGCCGCGTCTGTTGAGAAATTTAATTAAATATTTACTTGGCTGGTCAGATCTCGACGGAACGGTTGCATACTTTATTCACTCTGCAGATTCAATTTCGTCCTTCGCCGGGAAATTAAAAACGAACGGGTACGAAACTCTCGGCAGTTTTATTTGCGAGAAAGGCTCGAAACGTTATTTGCTTGATGGTACGTGAGATTCGAACGAGTGTCAAGAATGCTTTCCTTCTCTCTTTCTCTCTACTGCTATCTCTCTCTCTCTCTCTCGACGTTTTTTCGTTTTTACCTCGTTTCTGCGTTTTCGAATTTCGAACGATACGGTTTACGGTGAAAAACGCGAGGCAAGTCGACGGGGCTTTTAAACTTCATCTTAAACTTGTTAATTACCGTGTCCCAGGCATCGATTTTCGCTTGAAATTCGATAGAACCGTGAGCCAAGACTTTTTACAACTGCCCCCGAGCCACGGAAGAACTCTTTAATTAAAAATACTTTTACCAGTCCAGGCAGGGGGAGAACGAAAGGAAAATATTCCAAACTTGTTTTTTTTTCTTTTTCTTTTTCTCTGTTTTTTTTTCTTTTCTTTTTCGTTCGTCCTTTTTCCATTTTACCTTCTCTTTCGTGATCGTTTTTTTCTCGAAAATTAGCCTCGATTCCGTGAACTCGCAATTTCCTTTCGGCAGAACACTTCCATTCAACGGACGAGACGTACCAATAGGTAACTCGCTGGCGAAATGTTCCAAACAATACAGGGGGAAAACCTGTGGATAAAATTAAGAAATAATTCAACGTTCGTGTATTCGTTCACCTTTGAAAAGACTTGCACACAAATTGTGAATTTGAATGCTTTGTAACCAAAATTTTGCTTGGGAATAATTATTAATTGATCGTTAGTTAATATTTTATATTATAAATATAATATGCGAATAAATGTATAAATGTAATACATTAGTTGTTAGTTATTATTTATCCTAACTTTTAGTTTAAAATCTGGAAACTAATAATTGTTGTAAATACATTACTATGCAGATTCATATTTTTGAAAATACAATTAAAAAAGTAGAATTGGTTAAGAAGAATAAATATTAAAAGAAGATATTATATTCTGGGTATTTCATATATTTCGTATTTCGTATTTTAAAATTTCTTATAAATAAAATATTCACACTTTAATAAATGTTATAATTTATAACCTATAAATAATTTATACCTATATAACCTATAATAATAATATAATTTATAACCCATAAATAATAATTGATGTTATCAATAACAAATAAGCAATAATAATCAATATCAGTCAAATATAACAAAGTGCTATGTACTACTTTCAAGTTAAACGATATTGCAGAGAGTATAAACCTTTTAGATGGAGTGTATAAACCTTTTAAAAGAATTGTTGCCTCGCTGTGTATACTTGCTTTATTGTATTATATTTTAAAATATTTTATCACATTTTTCCGACTGCATATACTTACGCATACATGAAGTATATGTAATAACTAGATTACTGATTTTTAAGAAAATTTATATTTTTATGGACACAACTAAAAAAATGGAAGGAATATAATTTAAATAGAAATCTTCTTTATCTATAAATATCTGTTTTGAATATTTTATATATATTTTTGCCTGTTTTATGCATTGTGTACATTTTTGCATCTAAATTTCTCATAGATGAATAAAAATCTGCAGTCTGACTAACGCAACTATTGTTGCAATAGTATTTGAACGTTCTAATCAGTGTGAAAAATTTGTTTATCCGAAACCCTGTCGAGTAATCTTTTGAAATATTCATATAATTAAGTCAAGAAGCAATTCTTCGAGACATTTAATAAATGTATAGTAAAATACAAAGTTTGAACATGCCACTTTAATTCGATCGCCATTATTATGCCATTTTCATCGAAATGAAAATTTATGGAATCACGATTCCATAGATTATACATACGTTATTATGTAATATATAATTAACTATTTTTGTAATAAATAAATTAGAATTTATTTAATAGCTTATAACATGAAAGTAGTAACTAATTATCGTATAATATAAATTGTATTGTATTATTAACTGGTCACATTGGACCATTGAGTACCATAATTAATTTAAGATCCGGTCAGTTTTAAAATTCTTAATTTTATCATTAATTATAATATATTTCGAAAAGTATAAATAATGTGAAATAAAATTTAATATCCCACATTTTCTAAATCTGATATAAACCGTGGATTTTTGTATGTTTTTATAGAAAATCTAAAAATTCCATATTATGCGTGGATTTTTTATGAAAAAAAAATTTGCACGCGATTCAAAAAAAATATGTAAAATAGCCAATATTTAGTACGCAAAACAATTTTTTCTGAGCTGCTGTTTTTTAGTTGTATTCTCAGAAATATGAATTTGCATAAGAAAACTGCAGTCTACAAGTTACTACAGTCATCTATGATCCAACAATAAATTAGCTCGTTGACTGTCACACGATATCACCCGTTTTATTTATTAAACAGAACATTCGAGTTTTGTCAAATATGTTACAATAAAAAGTTCAATGAAAACGTATTTTTCTCCAGTTTACAGCATTGCTTCATTTAATTTTATTTGTATAACAAATAATATAGCATATAATATAACATATAACAAACATTTATTATAACGTATAGTATAACAAATAGTATAACTTTTTAATTTGTTTAAATTTTTAACTCGTTGTAAAATAATGATAGATAGAGAAATCGAATCGACTGATCATCTAATCCGGAATACCATAAATTATTCAACGAGCGGGTGTACTTACATACACGGCGAAACTCGCCGTCTCTGAAACTAATTACAAGTGCGTCCGGATTCGTTAAGTATAATTTCACCGATAATACTCGTCCAGATATTGAGATTCACTCGCGGTGACATAAATGTGACCACGCTATGAATGATAAACGTAGGGCATTAATATGCGTGGTAATAATTTCACCGTGAAGCTAATATTGATTCACACCGCGCCGCAACTATTCACTATAAAATGCAACTGTCGGTTAGTTTCACCTGACTTGACGCAAGTCAAGCCATAATTTATTAGGTATAATTTCAATACTCGTGCGCGCGCGCACGACAAAATTTCCTGCCGCGCGAAGTTATAATAGAACTCGGAACGATTAATATTTATACTTGAGGTCACAGCAGGACGGTGATCTATCGTTCAATAATTATTTCTGTAATCTGTTACTCTATGGAATCATAATCACTGTTATAATTGTTCGATTAATCATTGTTGAGGTTAGGTTTGCCGAGGTAACTCGCTAATTTTGAAGCCATTCTGTGATCAATTTGCATCTTATTCCATCTGAAATTGATATTTATTTATACTGGAAGTTAAAATTGGGTCACAATTTTGATAATTCAGTCTTACTAAATCCGTTTGGTGATTAATTTAGATTTCGTCAGGATCAAGTGAGTTAATTATGGTCTTGAATATCTCCGTTATTTGTGGAGACACCATTTTGTTGACAAAAATTATTTTAATACAGAGAAAGCCATAATATAATAGTAATAGTTTTATTGTAGATAAACGAGTTCAAGGTAATTTCCAGGTCACCTTCATTTTCTAAATATATTTTTTGCTTTACTAATTGATACAGCTCGATATTCACTGTAAGAAAAAAAATATATCGACGTATGTTAAAAAACTATAATTCAGGAGATATTTTAACCTTAATTGTCCAATCGTTTAATAATTAATGGTTCTTAAATTGATCATACCATTTGATTACAACGACTAATTATATTTATATTAAATTGAATATAAAATATTCCAATGATTATAAATATGATTTATGAATATAACATTGTAACTATATATTAATAAACATAATGCTCAAGAAGTAAGAACTAAGTAGAAATTTCGTTTCGCCCTTTATGTATTATAATAAATAATTATAATAAATAACTCTATAAATAGTCTGTGTTATTTTGCATTTTCTAATTTCCCATAAGTGCATAAAAATTCACAGTCCAATAACAAGTAACGAATATAATAAGTCGTTAAAATTGAAGGTTCTGATTAATAAAAAAGAAAAAAGTCATTCAATCATCGAAAGAAAAATCAGAGATCATTAGTATGCAGTTGATTATTAATCAGATCACATTTTTGCTCGAGCAGAAGAATGTAAATGCCGAATGATGTTTTCAAAATTTCATTTCAATGAACAAAGTTTCGACGACGTGGGCTTCGAAAACTCCTTTTCACCTTCGTACAATCGCAATTTGAGATTCTAATCGGAGTAACTTGTTTCGCGGTTCAATGCTTCAACGTCGTAACTGCAAGGTATTAATTTTCAGAGGTTTAATTCAAGAAACTTCTTGGTTAAACGGTTTACCTGTAATCCAAGGTTGCCCGGCTACAAAATTGCATCTTGATTGAAACGCTTTTACGGTGAAAAGAAATTTCACCTTCGTCTCTTGCTCCCTTGCTCCTTTTCAGCGTGTAATTATCTTCGCTTCCCAGCTGACATCAACTTCTTCTATTCGCCTTTGGTGGAATAATTTACGCTTCACAACCGAAGATTATTTTCATTCGTTTCACGTTCAACGAATCTAAATGCCAGATACACGAACAGTTGCATTTACGATGATTGATCAAGTGGTGGAAATTTCGAGTTCCATTGCTAGAAACTGTGCCAGCTCACAATGAAACAGTGGGAAAGAATTGTACGACGTGCATTGTGATATCCACCTTAACGCAATGATTGAACGATAAAATTTCCACCACAGTGACATTACAATAAATGAAATAAAATGAAAGGAGAACACGAGCTTCTGTTCGTGTATTTTACGAAAAATCATTTAAATCTCTAAAAATACATTGTTTTACGTTTATAAAATTTCTAATAGAAATCATAAATTGACTACAATTTGAGTTCAAAGAAATGGAGTTTTACTGTGACAAATGTAATCTCTTACGTGTTCCATGTTATTTCTTTAATGTAAATTTTGTAAATTTTTCTTTTAATTATGAAACGTGCAATAGCACACATGAAATCGTTTAGTACAAGAAAAAGATATTTATTACTATGTAAATACTTTGTTCAAATAACAGAACATACAGATGTCAGAATATTCAAGTTATGAAGATAGAAGAGCCTCTACCATCATTTCATAATTTCGTATCAAGAAAAGCTAAATATTTGCTTATTCAAATAAACCAACGCAGCTTCAAGATAATATCAAGTCGAACAAGATTATGCGTTATTTGAATAATACCCAAAACTGACTTGAAGTACATTTTATATATTTGAACGTATTCATTATTTAAAATATTTACAATAATTATTTACAGTAATAATAATACTTATATACAATATTATATGAAATAATATTAAATTGTACAAAAATATCAAATATAATATTGGATTAAAAATGATATTAAATAATAAATTACAGAAAGTAATATTTATCGTAAATATTTATGAACAGTGTGTATGTAGACTTCTGTGATTGATCGTATCTCAACAAAGTATCACGCAAACCACATTGCATTGCAGGATACTTATCTCGTCGAAGAAGTCAATAATGAATAGACTGCAGATTTTTTATATAAATTCAATATTTTTGTAAATGAAATAAAAGAAAAAAGAGAGAAACTAAATAGAAAGTTGTGCTCTCTATTAATTATTACATTTTGATTACTTTGCATTCTCTGGATTCTTGCATCTTCGAAATTTCCCACAAATGCACGAAAATCCTTCGTCTAATGACGAACGATAACAACACCAGATGCAAAAAGCTCGAACCTCGATAGTATCGATCATCGGTCATTCTTCCTTACGAAGTTTCTTCCGTGTCTGTGTCTTGTTCAAGAAAGTTGCACGCTCGTCTCGACAGTTCGTCAGTTTCGATTTGGCGCACCGGTTAGATTGCTCCTTCGCTGAAGAAGTACTTTCACCGACTGCCTCGGTTGCCCAGCCTGTGAAATTTCGTGACGATTTTTCCAAGGGTCTCCGCCGGCGCGCAAGTTTCCCCGATTTCGAATGTTTTTATCATCTGTAAACTCCCGGTGCAAACGCGGCGAGGCTCTCTTTACGTCTCCAGATTTGATTGGATTACTCGAACTGAAACCTGGCTAGCGCGGCAAAGGCATGGGAAAATTGCACTCTTTCAACTTTCCACGTACGATACGTGTCTGAAAGTCCGACCTCTGCAACGACTGATGTAATTTCGTATACATTGACGTCCGGGAAAGTATTTTTCAGTCGAGCTAATTTCGTCCCAATACGTTATTTTATCTGTTTCGAATTGAACGGCAGGGAAAACGTAGATTTCTGTAATCGCTCGTCATCGAATTAACAATGCTCTCAATTTTCAAATTTTCTTTTTTAGAAATTTTAGAAGTTTTTTTTCTTTTTTTAGTAGAATTGAAACATCTAGATACAACTTTAGTAATAAATTTCATTTATTATTAAAATATACAAATACCTACATTTTATACATATAGATACATATATTCCATTTTGCTTTAATTATTATTACTTTTTATACCTTTATCTTTACGATCCTTCTTTTCTACATTTTTAAGCCATAAGTACTATACATATCGAAATGTACTATAACTTGTTATGGATCAGTATTATATGAATGAACAAACATTGAAAGTTGAACTATCATAACTGATGTCATATTTGCGTTTATGACATACATACAAGTGTGAAGTAAAAGCCAAGTTCAACTGTTTCTACTTCATACAAATAACATAATACAAAATAACGCGAAAAGAAAATAGATGTCAGTGATTCCACAAATCACCTATATTATTCAAGGGTTGAAAATCTAAAGGAAAGCATTCTCTCAATTCCAGCGTAAAAAAACGAACTACGAAAGCAGAGGTCTTACTCTTTGGAATGACACTAACTGGATTGTTACATAATTTTTTCGACAAGGTTATAAGTTTGTCAACAAGTAATTTTATATATATATATATATATATATATTAATTAACGTATGATTTAATGGTTAATAAAAAACTTGTTTCATTCAAATCCTTGAAAATTGTGGGTCGCTTTAATTCAAAGAATAAATTGCGATTAACGATTAACGGTGATAACTGTTATTCAATTTGCAAATAAAACTTCACATTTACTGCTTGCTACGAATTGTCGATAAAGCTGTTAGCTACATAAATGCGGATTTTTAATATAAATGCTTACTCGAAACTTTCTCATGCTTGCAATAAATTATTCATCATTTAGTGCTATTATACCAGGATCGATTTCAATAACGTGGAAACAACGTTCGTAATTTCTTTCATGCTTATATTATCGTGACATTATATGAAACACGAAAAATATTCTACATTCATTACAATGAAGTCATAATTGAAATATCGAGTTTAATTTGTCACATGTTTATTAAGATATTTTACCTCAGTTGAAAACTCAGTTTAAGTAGTTCAAATATTTAACATTGAAACATTACACATAAACGTATTTATGTATATTAATACATAGATCACGTATATTAATACATAATCAATAATCGAGTTTCATTCTTTTCGATTTCATCAAAAACATAAAGAAACGTTCAAAACTGTGAATGATCCTAATTCGATGAATCACAGTGTATCGCATTTTCTTTTCGTGCACACGTGCAAGTTTAGATCGATTGCACCCTCTTTGATCAGGTATCCGTGTAAACTGAATATCGTAAATACGATTCGTGGATGTGTACTATATGTATGATATCTGTATCCGTTTTCCCGTCCGATATGAGTGATTTCAGGCAACAGCAGCTACCGATACCCGCAAGATTATGAGAACAGCTGCGTTTGTCGTTAAGTTTGCCAAGTTAAATTAACCCTTTATAACCTAATATCGATTACAGCTCGCCCGATGAATTTCTATGATACACGACATGGGAGTAAGCTCACGTGTGATTCCGTTGGAAATTGATGACGTTGTTGAGAACATGCTTCCTGAACGTTGTATCTTGCTTCCTGAATGTTACTCATCGAACAAATTCACACATTTAACACATGTTTTAATTAAGGTAAAATATTATGTCAAATAACTATGTGATACAATTTTCAATTGCTCAATCTTTCACTTGAAATGAGATTTTTATATACGTGTATAATAAGGTTCTCTCCGTGATTTTTCTTTCTTTCTCCCCTGTCTATAGTTTCTCATAAAAATATTTATTAACATACGTAGAATATATTATGTATGTTGGATAAAACATTTTGAAATTTCATTGACAATGTAGTTAGACATGATTGTCGTGATTGTATTGATTAAGTTTGAAACCAATGTAAAAATGTACGTAGATTTTATATAGAAATTAGGTGTAGAACATATTTAATATATATGTGGGGAGCGCGATCATGCGAGCGGTATGATAAAATGAGCGGGGAACGGAACAAAGAACAGTCAGTCAGCGTTCGACTTCCAAGGAAGAAAGTGTTCGATTTATATATCCATCATATATTATCTAAATAAACATATTTTTGTTAATTATGCCAGCAGGGTTCCTTAAGGCCGAGGTATCCGTTTGGAAGGAATCCCACACATATATAATTTCAATTATATATTATATAATATTACATTACAAAAGTCTATAAACAATCATTCATTCTACACACAAACTGTTTAGCATTCAGTATGATCACATTTATACATATTGACATCGTCATATTTTAAAATTATTTCTCATTAAATTAATAATTTTAACATTGAATAATGATGATCATTCTGAAGTACAATTAAGCAAAGGAGAAGAAAGAATTGAAGAAATTCTCTCGCATTAAACAAAAAAATTCCATCTCTTCATGACGAGTATATTCGAAACAGATTACCGTGTGTGTAATGGTCTTGAGTTATTAGTTGTTAGTGAAAAAGTAGCCGTAAAGATAAGATCGTTTTGAGATTAAAAAAAAAAAAAAAAAAAAATCCGCAANAAAATAATTCTTCGTTTCTCTAATGAGTCTAAGGATTAAACGATATACGAGAAGAATTTGTGATTCTTCGCGTCAAGTGTCTTGAAATATAACAGACGCTCGTGGAACATAGGGTTCCCATTGAAACCCGGAAAGCGTCTCTCGCGCGATCCGATTCCTCCGTTGATTGCACTGTCACGTGACCGATATTAATTAATCGTCACGTTGGCGGAACAAGCCCGAGTTCTCGATGTCAACGACAGTCGGCACGTATCCTGTCGGGCGAGTAGACGACGATGTAACGACGACGATAAACGCGGCGACTCGCAGTGCATGAAAGCCGCAGCACACACGCAGGAATGTGAACTTGGCGTCGGGAAGGAAACCAAGATTATACGTAGATCGGCGGCGGGGGCCATTAAAACGCAGCGAACGGAGAAAACCGAGAAGCCACGGCGTTACACAATGCCGATATAACAGAGGCCCTGTTACGTGAGCTTGGCCCTGAAACTCCTAAGCTCGAAATCCTAAGCTCTTTCTCGCGATTCCCGGGCCTGATTAATGCTTCTCGGTTTTAGCAGTTTGTTCTCCGGCGTTTAAGTCGTGCAGCCCTCACGCTGGGTAGAGTCTCTCTCTCCTCAGTCAGTGTGCTCCTCTCCCTCTTCATTCTTCTCTTCAACGAGGAATTTTCTTCTGTCTACACGCTTCGTATCCGTTATTCAACGGCATGCGTATATCCAGGTTATATGTAGTTACGTTAAGAAGTTTATGCCGGAAACTGCTTGGGAATACGCTGTATGGATTATGTAACGCACGCCTGTAATCCGGGACTCTAAGCGCGCGCTACTTCGATCGGCTAGATATTGACATTGGATAATTATTATCTACGTTGTTGGTTGTCGACAGAGGTAGCACGTGAAATTTTAATTAACGGGCTGCTCGTAGTTCAAGCGTCAAATTTTAATGGGCGAGAGAGAAGTTTGACGATACCTTTGAAATTTCCGGCAGATACTCGTGGTCGTCTCTGAAATGATCTGAAATTGAAAATACAACGTACGTGAAATATTAATTAACACGTTCGAATGCATATGTAGGTTATTTTGGAATTTTATGAAGGTGAATTAAGTCGTATTAAATAATCTATGCGCACAGTGGCGTTCACAAACATCCAACGAAAGTTCTTCGAAAAATTATTTAAACTGTTGGAATATTTAGATTATAGACGATATTTAAACTGTTAGAATTTCGTAGCAACGGATCTTCACGAGGATATTTTTACATCACCTAGTTAATGAGAAAGTGAAGAATCCCTTCAAAAAAAATGTTGTAAATTCAAACTCATTCTCGAAAAATTGAAAATTTCTCTTCGTGACATCAAATATATCGTGGATTTAAAGACTGAAAACTTTCTTTTTGCAACGAGCTCCTAAAACCTGCTGTAGAATTTCAACAATTTCTTTTTGCCAAGTTGTAGAATTTTGAATACAACGAAAATTCGATGAAATCTCAAAATTTCTTGATAATAGCTTAGTGTTTCTCTCCATAGTGCAGCGGCAGACAAAGTAGACAAACGATATATGCAGGATAATCCATAACTTTATAAAATGGAATTAAATTTAACAAGAACAATGATGGTCATTAATTTTGATAAAAAGCTGTCCACACATATATGTGACAATTATAGATGACTGTGTATACTTAAAACGTTGAATTTTGTAATTCTCTCTACAAAACTCCATATCGAAATTATGTGGAATAACTTATTAAAAAATATTTCAGTAAGTTTCAACAAGTAACAATATATTAACATATTTACATTTCAAAGTTTCAAAAGATCGCGTCATTTTATAGTAATTATTACCTCTGTGTTTATTACTTTTTTATTATTTCGTATTTGTACTAATTTTGCATTACACACTTCCAATATTAAAATGTTGAAAAATCGTGTTCGTCCGCAAGCACGATTAGAGGGGACTCGTGTTGAATATATTAATAATACAATTTTGCATTTAATTTTGTACTTTATCGCGGTGCTCGAAATGCACGAAACACTTTGCATAAACTTCAAAATTTAACAGCAGCCGAGCCGTTGCTAGGGCAACACAGCGCCGACGTTGATCTTCTTTCATATGGCGGATTATTTTACCCGTTAAAATCTTGAACGAGCTTGTTCAAGAACTTGATATTTTCCAGGATAATAGCCCCGCGAGCCCATCATAAATCGCCAGACATTTTCAAGGAACTTTCCCGTACGTTTGATAAAGTATTAACTAACTTCTTCCCTGCTCTTGCAATTCCTGCGAAATTCTACGACATATTTTCACGATCGGTGAAAATTCTCGACGGAGGAGAGATATTATCTGTAATCTGTTAACTCTGGCAGCCTTATTTTAAACATGCTACCTCTAGCATAGTAAGAGTATACGCTCTTCAAATACAGAGTAAATGCAGTTGAATGCTGTGAAATTGGATTGAATTACAATGGCGGATTTGTTATTATTTTCACAACAGCAGATAGATTTTTTCCTTTTTTTTTTTTTGCATAGTCAACTGCTCTCCATACGAAATTTAAACATTCGTAATCTTTTTGTTTAAAAGAAACAGGCGAAAGTGAAAAATCAGGCGCGTGGATAAAATTTGGAATTTAATCTGTCGCGACAATAATACAGTTGAAAGAAATATCACCAAATCAAACAATTGAATAAATATTCTAAATATTTTGTTTCGAAATAAATTTCATAGACGTAGAATACTTTTCAGTTTCAAAAGATTCTAAAATTACAAATGTATCTCAGCTTTAATTTAATTATAAAGTAGTATTTCTTTTTTCATTACAAGTATTTCATCATTTGTCATACATTCGTGATGAGTAAACGAATTGTTAAATTTTCATTATTCCTTTCGTATTCCTTTCTTTTTTTATTTTCTCGTAGTTTTGAAATATTTTAAATTGTCTGGA
Source organism: Lepidotrigona ventralis hoosana (assembly GCA_002806875.1). NCBI lineage: Eukaryota > Metazoa > Arthropoda > Insecta > Hymenoptera > Apidae > Lepidotrigona > Lepidotrigona ventralis. The sequence continues at coordinate 23,758 of NIPQ01113040.1, forward strand.
ATTCACGAATATATTTCAGTTTTAATTTAAATAACAAAATAACATTTCTTTTTTGCACAAATAATTGCCATTACATTATATTATATTAAACTCACTATTCGTGGAAGGTTTCTGCACTATAATTATTCATAATTATATCCATGTAGAATAAAATCAACACGCGAACATTTCCCTTGAAGCTTAAAATTCCCAGAAATCTAAATATTGAATGAGAGCATATAACAAATGCGTTCATCTTCAAACATATACCTTTTCATATATTCATTCGATAACCTCATCTTCCTTGAACTTCTAACAAGTAATCTCATTTATTTTATTATTAATTACAGATACTTAAAAGGTTAAAGTTCTAAAAATTGTTATCAAATCCTAATAATTAGATTGCGGATTTTTAATGCAATTTCATATAATTGAGAGTGTGATTTAAAAGAATGAAATTCAAGTAGAAAATTGTTTCACATGCCAAATATTATAAGGAGCACTATACTTTGGATTTTTTAATATCCTTTTATGTTCCGTGCAATCTTCTAATTACAGTCTAATTACTATTAACATAATTTAAATCTGTAAAAGCGATCAAAAAATTATTGATATAATTAGCAAAGTTGTTGTTTTTTTCGTAGTATTTTCCGTACAAGATGAGCACGTATAATAAAATACGTTAAAATGAAAGGAAGAGATTTTCGAAGACATGCTTCACAACTGTCAGGATTGTCTCGTGAATTTCGAAGGAAACGTCGACGCGCCTTGAAAATGTCGTGCCACCTTCGTAAGATACTTGGAACGCGTTGACAGGATGCAGTGTACTTCTCTGAAATTAAAGCGAGACAAGTGTGTTTTGTCGAGCTGTTGTGTTCCTGACGGATTCCATGAACTTTTTCTTCCCTTGAAAACAGACTTCAGAACCAGCCTGGCACGGCCGTGGATTCCGAAAATTTCCCGCAGACTCTAATTTTAACGAGATTCTTTGTGCTGAACTGGTGCACGAAAATAGTTCAGCTCGCAAATGCAAACGATATAACTGAGTGAAAAATTTTCTTAATACGTGCAGCAAATTGCAATTTTTTTTTTTGCAGATTGTCTGTGATTAATTATGTTAAAAATACATGAAAATACATTGATGGGAGGAAAGAAAAGTTTAAAATAGTTATTTTCAAAATTTTCTTGCAAAAAAGTAAAGATGATTGTCTGCACATTTTTACCCCCTTGTAAAATGTAGAAATGTCTTTGAAAAGAATCAAATCAGATTCTTTGAAAACAGAACTTTATACTTTAGAATGAAGTCGAATAGATTATTCTACGATTCTTTCACGTGTCTCTTGACAATTTAATCCAATACATGTAAACATATAATGCGTTTAATATGTCTAATACATATTTATTTCGAAAGTGGTGAAAGTCCATTTTGAAGGAACTGAAAAAATATGGAACTTAATATATGGAACTTTTTCTTTATAAATAATTCATGGAATTACATAATCGATGCAGGTGCAAATATTCCAGCATTTTAAAATAAAAGAAAATTAACGATAAAAAAAAAATGGTCCATGTTAAAATTTTAAAATTTAAATGGTAACTCTGCGTATGAGTGAAAGAACTCTGTATTTTAAATTAAGCAATAATCTAATGTATGCGGGTAGGAAAAATTCAATACAGATTTGTACAGTTTTATATAATGCTTTATAATTTCATCGCGAAATATATATTTTAATTCTGCTGTTCTGCTCACTTTTTCAATACTTTATAAGCAGAAATATAAAAATCAGATGTTTGAAAATTATAAATATATTATTTACATCCATCGTAATGTATAATTATCTATTATATTATGGCTGTTCGGATCATATAGACCCGGGGAGAACAACAGGGTTAAGTGTCTCTCTCTATCTCTCTCTCTCTTTCTGCATGTGTAATATAAACCAGAATAATCTACGATAATATTCCAAAATCCCCTTTTATTACATTTGCTGCAACTGCTGAATATTCATGATATTAATCGTTAAACAGGGCCGTACTTATACAAAAAAACGTTCAGAACTTTCGTCGGAATTTCCAGTTGCTATTCGTTAAGCATTTCTTTTGTTTATAGTTTCGAAAGTATTAAAAAGTGTATCACACAACATGATATTATGCTGTCTCTTTATTCGACAACCAATGCCAAATGTTCAACTCTTTGCTGCAAATTAAAAATATATTCATCTTTGAACATAATATATCCTTTGATATATTCATTCAGCACGTATTGCAACACGTTATATTCCCTCAAAAAAAAAAAAATGAATGATCTGTACGATGAATAAACGCTCGAAAGTATAGAACAGTGGATGGTTAGACACAGATAGTGTTACCAACAACAGCGATCCAACAACTCATCGGATGAGCTAATGCTTAATAAGAATGGCGAATAGCTGATAATTACAGTTTAAGTGATAGTTCGAATGTAATTATTGCTCTTGGGGAAACTTTGCGTCCAGAACTTGATTGCGTCAATAACTTTTGCTGAATCGAACCGCGTTGCTGCTTGACTTTGTTTATTCCGATCCGAGAAGTTCGAGAAACTAATGCGCCGGTGTGTCCCTTGGCAGAGCCTGAGCCGTCCTCTTTTATCCTTGCAGTACATTTCTCTGAAAGAGACGGTAACAAGGCTATTCTCGTCCTACGAGATGCAATTGGCGCTCGATGGAATTCTACAGAAGCTTGTTTCACCAGGAGACTGGTGGCAAATGTCAATCGACGCGTTGGGATAACCCATGGCAACTCTTCTCTGCCTTCATTTCCACGAAACGACGTCGAGAGCACACGAATTTTACCTTTAGGAGAGTGTATTTGCACTTGTTAACTGTTCACACACTTGCTTGTGCATTATATGAAGACGAATTCAACGATGTACCATTTAATGACCTTCATGCTTGCACGAGGCCAGGGACGAAAAAAATAGTTCGGATATATTTAACAATTATTCACACTTTTTACCATGATATATTCTGGCACGTGACATCGTAGTTGACTTTATTTTGACGTTTTATCTAGCATAATCCAATCAATGCGACCGCGACTTTCACAGCGCAGGATCTATCCTATCTGTAGATAGATCAGGTTACCATTACTCGTCACAGGTGGGACGAGACTACTTTTCAAAGCTCTATCGTCTGTCCAGGACGATGCTGGAGCAGTTTAGGCTTCGTCTGAACGAGAACTTGCGAGACTCAACCTAGCCAGCATTCGGTTGTCAAAACCGAACTACGAGTCCACGAGTCCAACATCAATCGATTGGGATTGAGGTTGGGCTAACTTAAACCTAACCTGAANAATAACCTAACCTGAACCTAACCTGAACCCTAGTCCCAGTTTGCCCCCGTGGTATCGTTCAAAGTCATCGAGTCGCTTTCAGTCGAGATCCGTGCAACCTTCGTCACTGGTAAGACACTTGGTGATGGCAAGGATGCAAAAGCAGAGCAAACTCTATCGGTCTTCTCTGCAGGATCGTATTATAGCAAAGTGGGTAACAAATCTGAACGTACCTTAAAGATCCATTTGTACCAGGCCTGTCGAATTTCTTCGCCTCCGAGAGACACACTCGATAAGTCGTTTTCCTCCAGGGCCCTCTAACCGATTCTCCCATCGTGTGCAGACTGCTACATATATATTACATATATTCGGATTAATTTTTCTCCATGAAAAAATTCTTCTCTTTATATTATGCATCTATTTATATAATCACGATGCATTTTTCTAACTCATTAATTTACTTTTTCACAATTTATGACTGAATCGGAGTTAATTATTATTGAATAATCCTATATTGGTTTGTCATATTTGTCCTATATTGATTTACAAAAAAAAGTCGATACGAAGGTATTTTTAATTCTAACACAAAAAAAAGTGGGTGGTGGGGGCTTGTGCAGCGTTCAGAGGAGAAAGGAACAACAGACTGAAGCAGGTATGGAGGGAGTTCTTCCCCTACATCTCACTCGATTGGCTCGCGAGCCGCCAGTTCGACAGACCTAATTTATACTATCGACGAGCCAAGTAGAACGAAGTACATGGTTTAACCGAGCCGAGTCACAGATAATCTTTGAACGAATGTTTAGGAAAGTAACTTACTTAGAAAATAAATCTCTTATGAGAGTGACAAACCTTCTAGTAAGAAGATCGTGTTCGACCGCACAGAACGATCAAATCTGAAAGATCGCGAATTTCTAAAGGAGTCTGTCTTAAACGATTTCTGGCACGTGTATTCAGTAAACGAGGTTGCAAGCTCGTTCCTGTATCTGTTTACTGATACTCAGGCACACATGACTCTCCAATGTTTGTTCATCGTTTCAGTTGAGCAGATGACAATCAAGACTCGATCTTGGTACGCGAAGACGTTTAAATCTCAAGCTTCAAGAGATAGCGTGTTAAATACTTTCTTTGGAGCAAGCTACTTGACCGACCATTCGTCGGAACAACTGAACCAAGTAACAAATCATAATACACAGGATGTGGGATGGAATGGGCGGAAGCTAATTTTAAATTTTCTTTGTGAAAAAATAAGTTGAGAGTGACATTTTCTTCGGGAAGCTTCGTTTCCAAGAAATTTGAGCTTGAAAACTCTGTCAAATGTATGTACTTGAATTTAACTAGCTCCAAACTTGAAAGAAGAGAGTAATTAACTGATAGTTGTTCCACGCGGAAAAGTAAGTCAGAAATGTAAAATAAAATTTTTTCGTACGATACTTCGAGTTTGAAAAGTCATTTAAGGTAATTTTTAACGAAACGTATTCAAAATCTATTTTGTTGAAAATAACGGTGCACATGAAAAAATTTTATTCTACATTTTTTTTTTTCTTTTTTCTTTCGTGCGTAAAATAACCTCGCGCGGAATTAGTCTCTTTCGTCGTGTCTAGAATTAGCTAAATTCAAGTAACCTGTTAAATTCTCAAACTCGATTTTCTCAAAAACGAAAAGCTGCTATTCTTATTTTTTGACTTATTTTTTCAAAATGAGGTACAGTATATAATAAATGTAAATGCACTTTAAATGTTGCATCATCAAAAGGTGAATATCCTTTTTTGTAGAATATATATATATAATGCGTATATATTTTTATAAATATCTTCCTGTTAAATGTATATTTTCCTGTTGAAAAATTTGCCGATTTTATGAATTTATTGAAAAACTGAAAGTTGTAAAAATATATACATGAAAAAATATATACTGAAAGTTGTAAAAATATATTACATATAAATAAAATATATTACTTTATATTTTTATATTTATATTTTCCTGAATTTTATGTCTTTAGCAATGTTCAAATTTTAAAATGCATAAAATCCACATTCTATTCATTACATATAGAAATTAATTTTTTTTTTTTTCGATTCAACTTGTTATTTATTATTTTGTACATCTAATACATTTTCTATCGCGTTATTCATGCACAAACGAATCAAAGAATAAAATTTGGTCTTTGAAAGTTTACAGAGAAAAATTTCGGTTTTTTGTTTTTAACTTTGTAAGTTTGTAGAGGACTTCAAGAGAAATATCGGGCAATTCTTGGTTTTTTCAGGATGGAAATACCTCTTGAATGAAGATAGGTGTCGCTCCATTCTCCTGTATGCCTTTCATTTTGTATAGTGCGTCATGACTAAACTGCAGATTTTTATGCGTTTGTGGGGAATTTTAGCGCGCTAAATCGCACATATATAATAGAGAAAAAAATATATGAAATATCGAAAATATAGTATTATACTATATAAAAAGTATAGTATTATATTTTTTATAATATTTACTACGTAAAACAATTTTCAATCGCGCTGATATTATTTTTAATTAAATCCACGAAAATATGGATAAAAATCCGCAGTTCTATTCGTGACATTTTTCAAACATAATAAATCACGTTAAAATAAGCTTATCTATCTTAGACACTTTAATTGCTGAATAAGAAGTTTTTTGTACGATTTTTTCCATCATTTTCACCAAATATCAGCGTTAATTAAAAAAAAAAAATCAAGTAATTTATCGTCATTACGTTAACATGTGAGATTGGACAAACTGGCGAAAAAAAGATCATACAGCAATTTTGAGGGAATCGTAGAGAGAAAATTTCAGTCTTTAAGATCGAAAAGAATTTTTCAAACATTTCTAGAGACATTTGAATTTTTCAAAATAAAAAGTTTGCTACTTACTACATTATGTACCTTAAAAAAAGAAAAACGAATTCGTAGAATGAGTTCAAATGAATTATATAATCTTTTCTTTGAGTTCAAATGAACTGTATAATCTATTCTTTACAAGACAACAGTTCGAAGTATTTCTCATCGCGCTCCTTAACATATTTGTAAGAATGCATCGAGTAACATGGTCCAACATTCTAACTGTTACTCGAAAGCTCATTGCAATTCGCCCCGTTCTCAATTCACCTCGATCAAAAATACCAATATTGAGGAGTGTACCGGTGGCAATTCGTTCGACGTTGAACCGTGTAATCGATATAAAGAAGCCGGAGAAGGGACAACACGTTGCTCGGCCGAGGAGCCGGAGGAGGGCGCGAGACAAGCGGAAAACTTTGTCAACAAATGGAATTAAAATCGATTCGGTCAACGTCAAAAGAGAGTAGAAGCTGACCAGCTGCTGCTGTTCTTGTTGCCAATACATTTGCAACGGTGGAAACTCGTCGCCGCTCCGCAGCTGCGGTTCCCTACTTTTTCCCGCGGAATGCTGATGGCCGTTCCCGCTGAAAAATGTGTGCTTCTTGCGGGCGCGCGCAAGTCGTTCGTCGAATTGCACGCCGTAAATTAGGCCGAGTCGCCGCAGAACACCCCGAGAGAGAGAGAGAGAGAAAATATATATATATATATATATATATATATATATATTCGATGGAAGGAAAGGCGAAATCGTAGAGGTGTTCGCCAAAGAAATCTATTGCCCTCTCCCCTCCCCCCTACTCTGACAACCGGATATTCGAATTTTCTCCCCGATACCCGGTATAAGACTTCCCTGATTTTCTAAACTTGATAAAATTTCGGTTTGTCCTCTACAAGGAGAATTTCAGAAACCTAATTGGCCTAGCTTTATGAACGTTGATTAACGCTTTATTTAATTAAAGGACAGGATATAATAAATGTAAGAATTTCCATTGTAGCGTTTAATTACGAGCTTCGACCTTTGTCAAACTAGGGCTTCACGTTCAACTAGAGTGAACTTTAGTGAACCAGCAGGAAATTAAAAATCAGGCCGTAGATTTATACTCGCGTTAGTAAATTTCTATTTGGAGATAATTTCTTTTTGCATCATGTGCTTTCTAATGAAATAAAATATGTTGTTGAAAGGTCTTATTTGAAGCAGCACACATGTACATATATACTCTACATGGTGTCCGGTTTTAATCTATAAATACAAATTATTTGTAAATAATAATAAATTATAAATTGCCATTTGTAATTCGCAAATATTTGTTATATAAAAAGTAATTCAAATAAGAAATGAATGATTTCAAAGAAATGTCACAATTTGATACAAATGACGGATTCGTAAAGATCGTATGAAGATCACTTCCTTTTTAGATTTATATATTTTTTAATTTATCAATTAAAAAATTGATTATCAATTAAAAATTATCAATTAATTTATCAATTAAAAAATATATAATCAATTCGACATTCTCTATAACAAAAAAATTAATCGAAATATCTCGAAAAATCAGAATTAATTTAGAGGAATAGTATAAAAGATGTATAAATACACACATGCATTCCCACTAAAAAAAAAGTTTGAAGTGCCCTTTATTTTTCGGATAAAACAAATCTCTTTGTATGCAGTGTCTGAGATTTCGAATAATTCGAATTTCCCTGAAGAGAAAAAAAAAAAATAATAATATTACGATAGAAATAATTATTTCGCTTAAAATCTTAACATGCTCCGTAATTTTCAGCGAGAGCATACATATTGTATCTAATATTGTAATTAAATTTCAATCCTTTAACTTCATTATTGAAATTGCGAGCGGCTCTAACAATAAGCATTGAATAATAAATATGTTTCCTAATTGAGGTTGAGATGTATTTGACGATGAAAATTATATTCAATATACAAATAAAGTTTCACATTTACAGATCATCGACGAGCCTTGCATAAATACGTAATTTTTAACGCGAACATTTGTTTGAAATTTTACCATGTGTGTAATGAATTATTCATGATTTAGCATTATACCGTGATCGATTCAATGATGATTGAACCGAGTTTGAAATTGCATGAAACCCGTGGAAATAACGTTCGTAATTCGTTTCGTGCCTGTTAGATTGTCAGGATATCAAGAAGAGACGAGAAATATTCCGAATGCGTTCATATCGCGATGAAATTGTAACAGAATGTTAAAATCGTTTAAGATTTTATTTTTCCTTATGGATGTTAATATTTAATTGATCGTTGATTGAAAATCAATACGTAACAAATGTCACGTATTTGTCAGCCGTTGGACGTGAAAGTTACTGTGATATTTGTTCGATGACGATCAAAGCTTCGCGATATGTTTCCTTAGTGATTTCTCACATTTTACATAATGAGAAACGAAATTGAAATTTGATAGTAGAAGCAATTATATTTTCTGTTTAATTCGCGAACAATGATGTGGCAAACCAATCATTCGATCATTTTCGGTTCATACCAAAGTTTTCATTACATCTTCTCTGTAATTAATATTTAGGTAACAATGTTTGTGATAGTTTATTACATATGTTGTTTATTTTATTCTGTTTCTGTAGTACATATTAATTTTGTATTACGTGTTGTTTTTGTCATTGCAATATTGTTTTCGAAAATTTACAGAAATTTTGAATATATCATGTGCATTTATATTTAATGAATATGTGTATTATATATGAAATGGACATTTTGTTAACACCGTAATAAAAGACACTTCTGATTATATTGATAAAACTTAATACGAGTATATATTTAATAATCACGTAAGTATTTAATAGCAAATTATCCGTTTTATTAAGAAACTTTAATATTCAATAGGATTATTTATTATGTACTTAGAAAATATAAAATATTTTGTACTATATAGTAATTTTATTACTGTATAGTATTATTTATATTGTTTAATAATTTTTTAAAAATATTTATTTAAAATAAAGTGCTTTGTAATTGTATAAATAAATTTTCAGATTGTTTTATCAATTGTAATCAGAATAATCGTCTCTTATTACAGTATTATTGAAACGTGTCAAAATGTTTTATATAACATAAATATATGTCAGGCTCAAAGTGACCTAATGTTGGCTGGACGATTGAATAACATGTAATTATATATATTATACACAAACACTTAAATTAATTATGCAAAAAACAGAAGATAATTGATTTGTGATAAATTCGAATTTACACAACATAATTGAAACATAACATAGAATTTAATAATTAAATTTAATATTAATAGTAATATTTTTAGAGGCCTCGTGTAATCTTTTAGATATATATATATATATATATATATATATATATATATATATATATATATATATATATATATAAAATAATTTATTACAGACGAAGCGAATGATCTTGCTTGAGAATTCCTCATAGTTCCACATTTCATTTTCTGCTCCTCCTCTAATACGCGACGTATTCTTTTTGCATATCATATCCAACATATTCTCTTCGCTCCGCTATTTTGCGCATACCTTTCATACTTCTCGCATTCTCTTTCCTTTCATGCTCCATCCACATCTCTCTCTTTCTCTTTTTTTTCTCTTTTAAAATTAGATAATAAATTTTTATATATATATGCTCTCTCAATTGTTTTTTAATATACGTATATATACACTTTTTTTGGGAGGGGTTGAGTTCTAAAATTACACTTGCTTAACAAGATTTAACTTATGTGAAAGATGGGCTAATATTTATCACGATATACATTAACGCAATTAAAAATGAAATACGGCAAATTTTCAATTTGTCTGTGCTGTTTCGCAATGTTTAAAATTGCAACGAACTCTCGAATGGCTTGGTTAGATGATAAATGCAGGACGACAGACAATGAAATGTAAAGAAACTTTCTCTGCAAATCTGAGCCTTCTCCAATTGTTACGGAAGCTTAGAGAAATGACAGAGAATAAAGCTAACCGCCATTGTGCCGCATTTATTCTCGTTATAAGCACATGCGAGCACTTTGTGGTTGACAAGTGAATTAAGTTCCTTTTCTTTAATGTCGCGAGAATTGGACTGGAGCATTGTGTAATACTTTTACAATAAGGTAAAAGCCATGTAAGCATAGATAATCACGATAAATTACATTTCTTTAAATAGTAAACTGACGATGAGGTAATGAATTACTTTACTTACAGCGCAAAAACTGATTTTTGTCTTTTATTTGCGCGAAACACGCGAATGAAATAAGTATTTCTATGATAAATCCTATTTTTCTAAGTTTTCCTCTTGCTTGTTATTTATATATAAACGCCACAAAATATTTTATATACATAAACACTTGTCCATTTATCATATCTCACTAATACCATTTATCATTCAACTCATTAATATTCCAACTTTAGTTATAGCAATGCATCTTCGTATTATCGTAGTGACTCCTCTATGTTTTGTTCCTTGTATTCAAGTCACTTTTGTTCAACGATAAGCTGCTTATCTCGATTTTAGTTTGAGTCAATTGCTTTCTCCAAGAAATTGTTCTACCTTTGCATCCTACTCACAGAGAGCAAAGTTTGAGAGGATTCATCATCTGTAACTAGTTCTCTTTATCTAACTATAGAAGAGAACGAAGCTGGAAATGATCAAAGAGAATCTTGAATATCAAGAGAATGTAAGAGTCTTGAATGAATAAAGTGTTATTCGATTAGACTGTTGTATCGAGCCTTCACAAATTTTAATCTATCAGGCAATATTACTGAAAATATGTAAAGTACAATTCAAATGGATCTTTTATAACGATGAAATTGCATAAATATAAATGAATATAATTAAATTATATAAGTGTAAATACGATAAATTGATTTAATTGTAATATACACAGTTAACGAGATAGCTAATATCATTTGCTATAAATAAGAAAGTGTTAATTAATTTCACAGTCAAGTAATTTTAATTACTTTTGTTCAATATTGAAATGTATATTTTTAGTCACATTTGAAGAGTGTATATAAATTGTGTAAAGTATCAATTTTGTAGAGTAAGATACAGAAGATTAGCAGTAAAAAAATATTAGTCAATTTTAATCACAGAAACGAAACAAAAATATCAATCTTTTGATGAAATTGCACACGATGTCCAACTATTTATGCACGATAATGTATTATATTTCATTAT